>JAQFZH010001486.1:0-20972 GCA_034695485.1 Entomobrya nivalis
GTTAGTTGATTTGGCATTTAAAATATTAAACGGCTACAACGGCTAAGCGTTAGCTTGCCGGCTTAAAAAGTCTAGTAATAGTAATAGCAAATGTGTGTGTTTGTGTGTGGGTAGTAGCGGATAGCAAGTTTCGTCGATACGATAAAAAAATAACATGATTTTAGCCGTTGGGTTTTTGAGCAGTTTTTGGTTACCACCACCACCATTTTTGCCATTATTATTATTATTTTCGGTACATTTGTAATATGAATTTCATTTAGGAGATTGTGAGACCACTCATCATGATCATCGTCATCATGGTTTTTGTAGATTGTTCAGATTAGATGATTGCCAACTATTATGCATAAGCAAATTAGTATGTAGTGTAAAAGAATGTATGCCTTTCAGTGATTTTTTGGTGTATATAATATTCCTGTTTTGTTAGGCTCACATGTAACTGTGTTTTGTCGTAAAAATTAATAAGGGTTGAGTGTGTGAGATGGGTTTCCTCAATAAAGATTGTATTGTGGAGGTGCACAGCTTAAAAAAAACGTCACTTTTCTTTATTTCTTTTCCTCCTCCGTATTTTCCTGCTGATGCAAGTATCTTGAAATAATTTTATACAAAAATGCATTCAAAGATAGGGCACACATAACAACCAAATCGTTTTGATGAACATGCATATCTATTGTACAAAAATAAAAATGCATAAGTAACAAAAATATTGAGATTGAGACACACATACAGAAAATACATGCATAATGCACATGTCACCCAATCATTAAAGTTCTAATAATTTTCCAAACAACTTAATTCAATCATAAAAATGTTTGTTTACAGTAACTGGAATCAGGTCAGACATCAAATCAAAAAGGTTTACAATATGTAACTTTTCAAAATGCTATCAAATTCCTTTATGCTGACCCCACTTTTATTTGAATTAATTAACGATACTTCAAAATCGCTAGAGTTTCCTTTTACTGTGATTGTGTCGTTATGTATGTCTACTTTGCTCACATTCATTGACTACAGTAATAACAAGCTATACTCGAAAATAAGTTAAGGCCTGTCATGACATGTCATGCAATCGCCCATCGCTTTTATTTTATTTTAAAAATTTAAAATATATATTCTAGTTTGGGTTTGATAGGCAGTCACGTTTCTATTTTTAAAAAAGGTGAAATAAAAAAAAGAAACCAGCATTGCATTGTCGCTACTGCTACCAACTAAACTAAATGTTTAAGGGGGATAGAGAGCGAGAGGCCATAAAATGTCATTTTGTTGAAAATGTTACGCAACTTTTATGCATTGCCTGCATTTCATGCCACAAACCACTTAACAAAGTCATCATCAACAAAGTCTTTAATTCCTTAGTTTTCAAATGCTCCTAGCTGATAACCTGTTAAATACTTTTTTTAAAAGAGTAAATGTGTATGTATGTCTGTCTATTTGACAGGGACAAGGGAGTGAGTTAAATATCAAATCAAATCAGGTGCAGTTATTTAACAGAAGAGTTAGTTAGTTATTTTACCTGTATGTAATATAAACACAAGCGCAGCATCACCTTTTTAATCATCTCTGCTGTTATGTGGTATGTATAAGTGAAGTGGTGTAAAGAATGGAGGAAATATGTAAACAAACAGGCTTCTGTGCGCCTACCTGTGCGCATTATTACCTCTATTATTTTTTTGCCACGACAAGAAGAACAACGAAAAGTAACATGATAACTTCTTACACAACACATCCTGCTCCTCTGCGAATCGTAAGTAACATATTTTCGATATCACCTATATATCTCTTCTGGTAACCTATACCACACCGTACCGATTAGAAAGGACCAATATTTGTTACAAGACCCAACAATCTTTTAAAAATCATGAGGCAATAAATGCGATGGGAATGATGATGATGTGCAGATTTTTTTTGAAAAAAAAAATACAGTAGAGTACGGAGTAAACGCGGACACATTCTGTCAGAGGGAAAGAATGTGTGATAGTAGTGGTTTCTACCAGTAAAAAGTACTTTTACCACTTCGGTTTTTTTACTGAAGGAGTTAAAAGGTACATGGGATACAGGTAAGGTGCAGTAGTGCAGGTGAGTGAGGTGAGATAACGGCAAGACCCGTTCCCTATGCTTTTTTTTTCTTTATGTGAACCACCATTCATTATTACAAGAAAGTATTGTAAAGTAAATGTAATGTGCATATGAGCTGTACAAGAGTATTACGTTACTTTCATGCGCTATCTCGTATTTTACGTTCTTTTTTTGGCGGAAGTGACCTTTCGCCTTTTTGGGTTTGAAAGTGTGGTCGGTTGGGTACGTTCGATTGACTTGAAGAATGGATTGTGTATTGAATTAAGTTAGAAGTAATAAAAATTACCGAACAATGGTTCGGTTTAAAAATGTGTGATCTCTCTGAAGAAAAAAGAAATGTTCGTGAAGCAATAAAAATATTTTTTACCTTTTAATTTTTTGAAGTCAATTTTTATTATGAACAATTATGTAAAATCTTTTTAGAAAATACACATATGCATACTTAAATTTTAAATGTGCTGTGTTTACTGTTTAAAAAAAAGAACAGTAAATGGACCGACGAGTAATTTTTGTCTGTTTTTAAAATTAATAATGATAATTAAATATCATATCATAAAGTGTCAAAATTATAGGCTTCTTCTTCCACGTTATCCTCCTCACACACGCACATGTCAATTTTAAGTAATTATATGAGATCTAATTTTAAAATCTTCCTTGTACGTAGGACGCATGAACATAAACAGGTAGATACATATATAAATTTACCACTTAATTTCATATTAACCAGTTGCCAATATCGAATCACCGAGCAAATATGTTGTTTGAGGAAGTCAGAAACTGTCGCTCTGTATATTGAACATAAAAAACATTTATGGCTGAATGAACCGTTTTATTTTCGTCAGTTCAAATGCAACCAAAAAAAACTTTTCGTCTTATTTTAGTGCGACAGTACAATTTGTAATTAAAAACGCGTAAAAAGCGTTTAAAATATAAAAAAATGGATTTTTAACACAATTTCCCACTCAATCCCGTTAACGTCACAAAAATAACCTAGCTTTGCTTTCATGTCATAATTTTTTTTTGTGATGATGATGACCAATAAAAAACAAAACCAATTGGCAAACAACTCTGCTCGAATATGTATTTAGCTGTTTCATTGCTTTTGGATTTGTTTGGCCTGACTTGACTGGCCTATTGTGCAACTTTTATTGTTCAAGTGTCACGTAAATTTAGTAATATAAGGAGCATTTTTATCTACTTTCTTCATTTCCTCAAATAAATTTTTTCCCCTAATTTAGTTCATTTCGTCAATTCACAACCGTATTCTTCGATGAGTAATGATGATAAAAGTACAAAAGTATCCTACTCCTCCTCAATTAATGTCCCATCTCATGAGGATGATGACTATATGACATGACACAACAATCCAAAAAAATACATACATACATGCATTACAAATGACACCCCAACTGACTATATGCTAACGCTTTTCGTTAAAAAAGAAGAGTCATAATATAAACTGATAGGCGTCTATTAAGCCAAATAAACACTACAGTGTTACAAAAATTACATTCAAAACAGTAAAAGGTAGAGAAGCAAATAAAAAAAGAACAATTTATATTTAAAAAAAATAGTTTTGAGAAAACATTTACACGATTCGTACAACTATCTATGGCACGACGACGTCGACGATACAGTATACAGTGTACAGGGAATCAAACAAATTGTTAAGAAAAATTGTGCATGTTACACGGCTTGTGTCATCATGTCGTGACCTGGTCTCCAACGTCTCATCATTATCATTACCCCACATTGACTGATATTTTTATGGATTGTTATAACATCCTTACGTATCCATCGAATTACTTCATGTTTCTATTATTCTAACAAGTAGTAACACAGTAACAATGTTACTTCAAAAATGCACACAAGTTGATGGTGTAGAAACGTGTGTGTGTGCAATTGTATTGTATAATCGTATCAATATGCACGCCCATGTGTACATGCATTTTTTTTAAATTAGCGAAATCAGGACATCAGTTCTCGCTTTCGATGATTATATAATGGTTACCGTTTATAATTTTCTGTTGTTGTTGCGATAAAAAAGCAAACAAAACATATATGCATGAATTCCTCTTTTAATATATCATTTTATTGAAAGCAAGCGCGAGGAAATGCAAGAATAATGTCATCATGATCCTTGTCATCAAATTAGTGATAGTGATAGTAATAATGACAGCAGTAAAACACAAAAGGCTTTCATGTATTTCATATATATCATATAATCAAATATATCACATGTCATGTATATTGGCGCGTGCTAAATAGTATAAATGAAATCACACGTATATTATGCAAATGTAGAACACTTGTTTGCCGTATTCTTCTTCACTGCACCGGAGGAAGACTAATAGGGAAGAAGACGTTTAGACTGTGTGCGTGGGGCACAAAACTGTTTCGATAAGGCAATGCATTATGGCAATATAATAAGTAATTTTACTGTGTCAGAATTTAGAAGAAAAAATTAATATTGCTATATATATTAAGCAATATTGATTATGTTGTGATTTATTCATCAGCACCGACATCATGTCATGAGTATGACACACGGCGACGCACACAATAACAACAACTAGTTTACAATTCGCATGTATATATTCAAATCTACAAGAAAAATTATGTCAAATATATGCATACATATGTACATCAGATCAACATTTCAATTTTCAATCGCTACAATAAACACAAAAGATTGACAAAATAGACTTCATCTTATTACAAATTGGTAAAAAAGGCTAGTGCATTTTTTTTGTTGTGGCCTGCCGGATGGCTTTGACTAATGGATGTTGATGATTTGATGATATTTGAAAAGAGAGCCCAGGTCGCACACGAGTGACAACTGTGCAATATCCTCCATCCTCAATCCTTCAAAGAGTCCATCCCTTCTGCAATAAAATATGATTTTTACTACCAGCCAAGCAAGTAAAAAAGGAGGCGGCACACACGCTAAAATATTTATCTATGTTGCGTAGGCATACTATCTAGAGGGATGCATGCAAGAAAAATGCATTTGCAATAAACCACCACCTCATTGCATATTGCATAAATTTATCGTCATCATTATCCTTTGCAAATATGTATGATTGCAGGTAAAGTAAGCTGACTACGAGTTTAAGTACAAGAGGCACACGTCCATTCTTTTTTTAAATGGTTAGTCCACACAACACAACACACAACAAATAATAAAAATGAGTGTACTTTGTTTATGCGAAAGTGGCATATCGGCATATCTTCACCTCTTCTTCATCATCATCGTCTCGATAAATATCACAATATGCAGTAAATAATAATGGGACTACGATGATGATGATGATGATCATGAGTGTTCCTTTTTTGCAACAGTGCTGTTCTCACTTTTGTTACTGTTTGCTTGTGAGTGTGTAACTGTTTGCTTGTGAGTGTGTGTGTCTGCGTGGATGGATGTTGATAAATAATCGAAGATACAGAGAAAGGGGACTGAGCACGCATAAAATTTCATACATGTATAGGTACTTTATGTGTGCAATGTTGAATGTGCAATAATAATGTATGCAATTTTTCTATATGGCTCCTCTTATCAACTTATTTTTAACATCGATTACCAACTCAAAGCTTCTTCTTTAGCTTTATGGCTTGAATGATCTTTTTTTCTATTTTGGCAGAGGTTGTTATTTGTTGAGTGAGATTTTGTGGCTCTTGAATTGTGTTGTGAGCTCGACAAAAAAAAGATTGCGCGATTTTGCGTGAGAAATAAATGTGAGCGTATTGACAACAAACACCCTTCCTGCTTCTTATTTTATATTTATCTTTGGTGTCTCTCTTTTTTTTGAAGACTAGTGTTCTCAAATAAAAAACGTCATCATGATCATCATCATCGACATGACCATTGTATCAAGAACAGAAAAGAGATGTTATATTTTGAAAAGTGGTGCTATGGTGTGCTGTCTATACACTTGTTTTAGCTTCCTTGTTTCCACCCCCTTCTTGTGTGCTCCTTTGTTAATCTTATGTCGCGTTCGCTCCCTTCCAAAAATCATTATGGGCAAATTTTTTTATTTGTTGGTGATGTGGAGGATTAAACTGGCTACGCGAAGATTGTGCCATTCTCTTCCACTTCATGTAGACATACAGCCTTCATTGCTAACTAACTAGTAAAGTGCACATTTTAACAACAACTGCGCTAACACATTCACAAATTAAAACCTGATTACTATCAAGACAAATTTTTGGTTTCTTGGATTAAATAAACACTCTTTCAAATTAATTATTTTTTTAAAACATCTCTTGTCTAATTAATAAATTTCGTATTAAAATTAAAATGAGTATACCTTCTTAATTAGCAAATACATGTTTCTGCTTTAAATATGTCACGTCATTACATTTTATACTTATCATTACGCCAGCTAGTATAAAACCAATTCATTCATACTTGTCGTTCTTAACGTGCGTCGTCGTTGAGTCGATTTCATAACTTCACTTGGGGTAATCGCTTAACTAATTTATAAATAATGAGCATGAGTAACGCACACTATCTAGCAGTACGCTTCACACAGTATACAGCTTCCAATATACTACCAACTACCTGATATAGATATACAACACTAATCATTAAACAAACATGCAACATTTTATTGCTGCTGCTGAGAAACACTTGCACTCATTCGCGCAATCTTGCAAATTTTTTTCCAACCTTTTAATTGTCATTTGCCACATTTTCTGTGTTTTTGCCGCATTGTTGCTATTGCACTTTTTTCCTGTATCATGACCTAGATTTCAAATGATTACCTGTGTGCAAGACATGACATAATAATAATAGCAAAAGGCACATGATATTACCATAGCGCATGCAAAAATACATATCAAAACGGCTTTATCATATATATTTCTACAGATGAGATTAGGTAGGTAATGTAGGAACAGAATGCAGTTTCGTATGTGGTGTGCATGTGCATACTTCACAGACGATCATCACAAATTTACTTTTAGGATATATTCAATCGTCTTTTTTGGTTACACACATTATTATTGATGTACACAGTAACAGTAACACACAATTACACTCTTGCAAAGATATACGCATACCATATAATCTGCTTTTTGGCAGGTATATAGCAGCTCTCGCTGTTGTCTGTAATTTCCACTCTGTGCCTTTTTCAGTAAAAAAACGATCATTGCAGTCATAGTAAGATGACACACGTTCCTATTTTGTTCGTGTACATGTAATGTTGCTTAATTTTATTATAACTCAAAAGCTCGTTTATAAAATTAAAAAATGGTCGTGTTCGTATTTAATAACTGAAAATTGTATCATCATTGTTTTCGTAAATTCTAAAAAGGAAGCAATTGCACAAATAAATCTTCCGTCAAATTGACAGACATAACTATTCAATTTTTGTTGTATTCGTAATTAAGATGTAATATACAATCGTTTAAATTGTATTTATATTAGAATTTGTGTTACTGGTAAAAACATTGCTACTTCCATTTTTTACTTGAAAAATTTGAAAGTGCTTTGAGTTAGCAGTTCAGTGTTGTGTTTGCAGCAAAATTTTGTTGATGAATCTTCAAGAAAGTGGAAACAAAAATTGAATGTAGTACTCATTTTAAAATGGGCCCATTTGAATTATGGATGATTGCCACTTGTCTTGTCAACGCTTTACTAAAGTCAGTAGACCATTTATGCATAAATGCCTGCATCATTTCAATAAAACATATTTGCACATGTATTTAGTAAAAAGCATGCTAACATTTTGTCACTTGATACACAAAAAGGTAAGTCTCGGGACGTCAAAGGCGTAAGGAAGGATTAATAAACAATTGAAGAATAAATGCTTTAAAAAGAGAGATGTCTATAAAATCGTCGTTTTACACAAATGCTCAATAAATTCAAGCTTTCAATCAAGCCATTTGACCAAAATTCCAGTCAGCCCCAAAACAAGCAAGTTTACTCATGAGATCCTTTCAAATTGATTGTCGTTTGATTTAGTTCGTTTTCTTTGATAAAAATAAAAGTTGTCAATAAAATTAGGGAATTCGGGACACACGCCTTTAAGATACACGCATTTTTGAAACAACTTTTGACGAGAACAATTTAAAAATAAAAAGTTGAAGCTGTTATAATGGCATACACTGTCGATCCAAATTAGACTGCGCCAATTTTTTTTTTGCTGTTTGTGTTATAGCAAGTCACATTGAATGAAGCGTCAATATAAAATAAGTTTGAATGAACCACACCACCTCTCTTCGCACTTGCCATGTAATTATTTTTTTGTATACTTTTAATCATATTTATCTTATAAATATACTTATTTATATGTTAATAAAATTGTTTGATATAAGAATACCGCCCCATATTATGCTTCTATCCATATAAATATTTTCTATATACACCTATCATCATTCGCATTTTGCCATTTTCATCTATCCATCTATCTTAACAACTCTACACAAGCACAACCCTCCTTCTTTATCAATTTTTTGTCTTGAATAATGCGTGCACTTGTATTCGTGATGATGATGATGTTGCCATTTTACTGTTCCTCCACAAAACTCCTTCCTGGAAACAAAGAGCTGTCTGAATTGAACAAAGAGAGAAGTAAGTAATCATTTCTGCTGATCCATGAATAACTGCTGCTGTGTGAAGTCTTTCCTCCATAAAATTTGTACATGAGTAATACTAGTCGTTCGAATTTCTTCGCTTCAGAAGATCCCCTTCTGTTAGCCGTACTCACACACTGCGAAGAAACAGAAAATAAAGATTTCATCTGTCTCCTTATAAACAGGTTGACTATTTGCGTTTTTTTGCAACTCTGGAATTGGCTGGAGTTGTTGGCTGTTGGATTCTCGATTTTGCTTCAAGCATTTTTAATCTTCTGAGGCATGCGAGCAAGCAGACCTATGTACAATCGATGTATGATACAAACAAGAGAAACATGCATGTTATGTGTACTGTACAAGTGTACGAAGATGATTATTAAAAATACATACATGCATGGTTGCATATAATGTATCTTTACTGGTAAGTTTGATGATGATAATAATGGTTATATTTATGTAGAAAGAATTCTACTTTTTGTAGCGAAGACAAGTGAAGAGTAGGAGGAGGACGGCGACGGCGATTTAAGTTGACTTGCTTGCCTGCTAATGGACTCGGGAACCGTGTGCAAATGCGAAAATGTTGAATGCTGTGGCGTGTGGGTTAACCAGATCCGTGTTACGACGTTTTTTGCAACTTTTATTCTTTTGATTCTTCTTGTGATCATGCTGCTGCTGCTGATAATCATCATGATGACAGCGGGGGTTATCTTTGACTTAAGCTTCTTCCCTGATCCTCTTATGTAAACTTGAGTTGACGAAATTGAAGTTATTTGTGGACTTTGGACCATAATCTAGTGCTTAAAAAGTCAACTTGTGTTGATTCAAGTGGATATTATATGATCGTATATTTTTTGTACTTTTTACGCATACATAGACACCCAATCTATCAATGATAGGGATAGAAACAACAATGTAAAGATGTTCTTTGGCTAACAATATTAATGCAAGTTGAGTGGCTGATTGTTTATCTGATCCATTATTATTGCATGCATGCATTGCATTGCACTGTTACATCTTCGCTTTTTAAAATATTAAAGTGTTTTTCTTAAAATGCATGCATTTGGTTTAAAAAAAATGATGATAAGATGACACTCTGCATTGTCAAAAGCGGAGCATTATTGCCCAACTGTTTTCCTTACTTGTTCATCTTGCCCCCCACTCTACCACCCTACAAGCCCTTATGGCAGTTTTCTGTACAAAATGCGGAAAAATGCTCGTCTTGTAATCTTCTTCCTGTTTTTTGACGTCAAATGACATTATTGCAACAAAATTATCCATCTTCTTTTGCATGCTTGCCTGAGTAAATAGAACATGAGTTGTTATACATTTAACCATGACAAATTCAATATAATTTGATGATGATGATAATAATAGCGAATGTTGAGACTGGGACCATAATTATCTGTCTGAAATACAGGGAATCAAAGAAGACACGCCTGATCGTCATCATCAACAGCAGCAACAGGATTATCACTCTGATTTGCTTGACTACGCAGCAATTTTGATAATCTGCATCCTCACGTTACATGCATAATAATATAATGCATACATATAAGTGCACTGATTAACTAGCAGTCTTCTTTAACTCTATTAATGCATGACAAACGTTTCTGGGGCAGTATGGTGATGAAATTGGGATGAAGAAAAAAAATGTCAAAAAAATGCAAGGATTATGTAAAAAAAATGCAAGGATTATGTTTTTAGGATCTTTCAAAATTCCTTTGTAGCCAGACAACAGAAGCCCTCTTTGTTTTATTGCAGTTCAGCGTACCCATTTCTCCCTTAAGCCTACTTGTTGCTTACCAGTTTATTTTCCAGGTTACTTGTTATTTTACTGTAGCAACTCAACTACATTCGCAAAAAGAAAATAATATTCATTTTTCAAACAAGTACTGAGTTCTAGTGAGTAACAGAAACATAATTTGAAGGAATTGTGAAAACTTTAAACTGATAAAGTGGGAAGTGTTGCTTGAAATCAGATCAGACTTTCGAAGAAATTATTTTTTCTTTCACAAATTCAAATGACGAAACACCTCATTTAATTTAAGTACGTAGTTATATATCACTTACGCCACCTGAAAACATAAAAAATAAATTACCAAAAATATGGCATTTATACTACATACATATTCATATAGTTACCATGTAGTATGTAGGATTCGTACTATATATTCAAAGGTATCATTTCAAAAGTAAAACATTAATAGTAATAAAATATAGTAATAATATTATTATGCGATACTCTTTTTAGTTCCTTTATTTCGTTTTATAATAAAGTATTATGCTGAAAATTTAGCGCAACAATTTCATAAAAGCGTCCGTGGCTTCCGTTTTACACCATTTAAAAATCCATATATCCGTGATATGGACAGAACATGTTTTTTTACAATACTCGAATTTAAGCTTGACAGTTTCCAAATCAACGAGTATTTATTGAATTCATCAGAATCCCTAAGTTAGTTTCTATCCGTCATGCACTTGATTACATATAAGTAATTAAAAATTTCATGCGTGGGCGATCCTTAATTCCTTATGTGATACTAAATACCCGGAACACATCCTGGCAACATATTCCACGCGTACAGGCAAACAACATGCTACTGCTTCCACATAATATAGTTAAAAACGCTGACCAGATCCTCACCGTTCCTATCCCAATGAACAACGCTTATCAAAATGACTGAAATACCTGTACGTACACTATGCATTATTGCATAGCTCATTTCTGTTTGTGTAACAATTAGCAAATCATAATATAATGCGTAAAACACATATCATAATTGTGATGATGAAATTATGAAAAGCCCACACAAGAGACTAGACTCGATTCACCTAAATTTTCTAGTGCACTATGATTACTGCATTAAATTTAATTTGCGAGGAACTATATTATGGAAGAAAATGTCTACAGTGTAAACACAGCCATCTCCCATTATTTGAGTTCCCATGACTGTCAAATCACAAGTGGTCTATGTGGCGAATGGTTATCTATCCTTCTTTTTTTAACACATAGCGCACAGGAAAGACAAAACGAGTAACTGATGTATATGAAGTAAATTGTTTGTTTTTCGCATTGCAAAAAAAACTCAAGTAGAATGAATTGAGAATTGTTATGAGTACTATTATAAGCTATTATGACAAAGAAGGAAGAAAGGATTTTGTGCATTCTTGTTCTTCTCTTTATTTGCTCACTTGTATAGCAAAGCAGCTAGAAAATATGCCTTTTGCTGTGTAGCTGTTGCTGCTGTTTATAATGTAGAATGTGCAAAAGCAGCGAGTTATCTGTTGTGTGTACTGCTTCCTCTCCGTTCGTTCTGTTGTTGGTGGTGTGTTTGTTAAAGCAAAGTAACGTTTTTTGTGTTGAGCGTGTAGAGCGACAAACGCTGCACTTTGTATTGTAAAAGACTAGTAAAAGAGTGAAGAGTTCCTCTGTATATCTATCTCTCTTTCAGCACACAATGCTAGCGCTGCGATATTTTTGAAGCAAGTGTGTGTGTGTGTTAGTTGGGTTTGTTGAGGATCTGGAGAGAAAGAAGGAGCAAACAGCAACTCCGCGTTTTGATCATCAGTCAGTCTGTAGACTTTCGCGTGGTTACATGCCCACACGTCACGTTCTCCTGTGCCTCTCGTTTTACTTGTGCTTTTTAATAAAGAGTCCACGGGCATTTGTCTCAAATCAGCCCAGAAAAAGGAAAAACCCTTTTCTGACCTGTACGTTATTATAAAAGCAAAATTGAATGATATAAAAACTTGAGGCCCTTTGAGGACTTGATATACTCTTAAAACGTCATCCTCTGAAACACTTCATTGTGTGGGAGGACAATCAAACTTTAATTAAATTACAATTAAGGTTTTCAGACTAAAAAAACCATTTGATACTCCAACACCTCTTCTTCAAATTCAAATTGATTTTTTCTGCTTTATTGATAGTCGTCAGCAGTTCATTGATTGCCTGTTTTCGTATTAAAAATCCGCTACAAAACTTGCATGCTGACAGTTTCGACTGTTTTTTTTGTTGTTGTGGGAAAAATTCAATGATTAAATATTTCAACGCTTTAGATCGAACAACCTGTCATTAAATGGCCCCCTTTTCTCTCCAGAAAAACGCTTTATATTAAAACTCAAAAGTTTGCTTTATACTTTCTTGTGTGTGTAAAAATAAAACTCATGTGCATGTTTGCTGTGCGTACAACATTTATTTTATCCGGGGAAATATATAGAAGAAAAGTTGACTTTTGACTGTGCGAGTTGAGTGGTTTATTGTTTTGTGTATGGGTGGATGGATGACTAAATAAAAGTAGGCTCATTCCATTCCATTTCCTTCTTTTTTTAATTACTGCTGCTGGACAAGTGCTTGATATCAGTTGGGATATTACACTTTAACTGCAAAAGCGAGACCTGACCAGCCAACAGAGATAAATACCATTCATCAGTAAACACAAACATACAAGATACATTCTATGCTTTGACTGCAGACTAGTATTTATTCCATCAGCGTCATTGTCGTGTATATGCAGTTTTATTTTCGGTGCAAACAAATAGCAAGCCATTGACTTATCTAAAAGAGCAGTAGGTCAGTTTAACATTTTTTTCTCTTATCACCAAAGCTGAGCTTTTCTGACAACATTTTCGTTCCAACGAATTACAAAGTGTCGTCATCATTGACAATATATATTTTTTGCATGCAAACAATACTGAAAAATACTCAACTATTTTTTTAGTGTATAAAAATAGTCATAATATTTAGCAGCGATAAATATTACATCGATTCTCATCATTACCAAATCATCATCCGTGTGTTTTGTGCTATTTCCTTCCTTCCTAACCTAAAACTTCCTTTTTGGAGTGAACATTTAAGCTCGGAAATAAGCAACAGCAGATAAAAAATATATACATCTTAAAAGCATTGGCTAATCAAAGACCCCGGAAGTTGACACAAGAGAGCAAAGTAAGCCAACACCACGACCACGTTCACAAGATACGTGAAGGCTGAGACTAAACAGTAAAGGAAGAACTTCATCTCTCTCACTCTTTCAACGTGCCTATGTCTCTTTCTGCTTTGAGCTCCGTTGTGCTTTGTTGTGCATGCTTCGAATTGAAAAAGGAGAAAAAATAACAAATTTTGTGCAGCAATCAACCTGAATGCACTTGCGACCTCAATTTTACACAGACACAGCAAAATAGTTTTGCATACATTCTTTTTTCTAAATTTTATGCAAAAATTGTACTGTTTTTCCCAAATGTGAACACAACAAACTATTATTGTATTTTTTTTACTTTGTTAATGATAAATAGACGAAAAAGAATTTTATCGTCTCGTCGACAGAAAGAAAAAGGGAAGCAAAATATTTGAAATATCCGTATGCTCATCAACATTATCATCAACAACCAGCGCGACATGATAATATGATAACATAAGAAATGTAGGAACTGATAAACCAGAAAATAAGAAAATTATTCGTAAAATCAAGTGAGGAGACTAAGAAATTAGTATCATATCTATGCAAATACTTTGCATATTTAACTAACCTACCACTGTCATCTCTCTCTCTGGACATTTGTGAATTCAACTCGCAAAGCTCTTTGGCTTTTCATGCAAATTACTACTCAAGTGTGTGTGCATGCTATTAGTACTGAGCAGCGTTTGCTGGAACGAAAAAGCATTAAGTGTGGTTATGCGTGCAACTTGACTACTTGACTCGTGTGTTCTCACTACGAACAAGATCTCCACTTGTGTTTATGGATTGGATATAATATGTATAGATGATTGTTATGATGTGTGCAACATGATAACTGCAGACTAAAACTGACTGACTCAATCAGTTAAGTGCGATATTATATCTCTATATCTATCGATGGAGCAGCTGAACCATCAGAACCCATTCATTCCAGAAGAAGTTGAGTCTGGAATTATTATTATTACCACTACGGCTGTTCCACGTTGTTGTTGTGCTAATAGTTTCATTGGATCATCATCATTAAACGAGCAGCAGCCAAAACAGCAGAGAGAAGACACCCGGAAGAGGAACTTGTGTTGCTACCATGCATCATCATCATCCTCATCAACATCATCTCAGTAGTAACAGCAGCAGCTTCAATAGCTTTGATTGTCAAGTTACTCCTACACTTTGTCGTAATAGACATAATACCAACATTATTAATAATTATTATAACTGCTCTTCTTCTTTTTCGTTTTTCTCAACCCCATCATCACCATCCTCCTCAAATCTTTCTCGACAGTCAATCTTCATTTCCAGACGTGTTCGTTAACAGCAATCCCACCATTTCATAATAATAATACTATAAATTTGTGTCGTTTTCAAGTGATCCTATATAAAAAAAATAGTACTATGTTCAATTGACAAAAAAAAGATTATCATTTAAACTGAAGAAAAAAAGTGTTTACATTCCAAAGCATTGATAAAACTTACAAGTGTAATTAAAACAGACCGTTACGTGGATAATTTACAAATATATATATGAAAAAATATTGTTCTGTCGTGATCTCACTGGATTTATTAAAAATTTCTCTGGGATTTGCAACAAGTACATTTGATTTTGTACTGTGATATATCTTATATGGTAAGTATTAAATCTGTTTTCTTAGAATTTAATGATTTTTTTATAAAAAAGAATAGAAAATCCAATTTTCCTTTTGATTGATAAAAATTTCATGCATAATATGTGATTTTAAGTCTACACACTTGCACTTGTATTAGACAAGGCAGAGTGCTTTAATGTCGACTACTTTGGGATCTTTGTAGAGATTGCATAGCACGTTTCATTTCTCATGATGTGTTTTTAAGTGCTTCCAAGAAATATTTCCCACGTAAATATATTGTGCTTCTTCAAAAATTTAACTGTTTCTTGTGTGTGTATGTGTGCAGAAATTTTGATGCAAGTGTGAGCACACATAAATATATTAAAAAGACACACACAACATAAAAGCCTTTTTATAATACAGGAAAAAGGGTTTATAGTAGTTATAGCCGAGGAAAAACACACAAGCAAACTTTTCCGCTAAAGTCAAGTCATAGGCAGCAAGAGAGTATAATGGTTTTATATTCTGAGAGAGAATGTTTGCAATTCTGTGTGTTGCCGTTCTGCTAGCTACTACTGCTGTCTTATGTAACTCTTGATATAGCACGTAATGTGGTGTAAATACCTACATGTTTGAGCTAGCTTCAGCTTCCGGAAGTGGAAAGAATCGATCGTTCCGTGTCCTATTTTAAGTGCCTTTCTTTCATTTCGCAATACCGACTACCAAACAACCGACTTGACTGACTCCGTCTCAGTGAGGAGAGAGAACAGGAAAAGAGGGAGAGAGCTAAATGATTTCTTTCAGTTTCTCTCTTCCGTATATTTTGTCCATAAACTATAAATACCAATAAATCGAATAATACCAGTTTAAGTGTGAAATTTCCGGCTTTACTTTTTATTGCGAAAAAAATATTATTACAAGCCACCTAACAGTGACAACTTAGCAATTTCTGTTATGCATATTTTTATATTTCCTTTTCCTTGTGCTAAAATAAAGATCCTTTATGAGTACGTTTAAAAAAATATGAAATATGTGCATTAATATTGGTGATTGGTTTATAATTGGAATATAATTGTTTCAGTTGAAAATTGCTGCACAAAAAGAGTAAGCAAACCTATGATTTTACCGTTGGAAATACTAAAAATCTTGTAGTAAATATTATGGACCGTGTTAGTATACCATAAAATGCACAATAAAAAAAGAAAGGAAGTCGTGCAATGAAAATTACAGAAGGGAGAAATATGGCAGACAAGAGAACACCAGACAAGTGTGATAGGAAACGACAGGTAGGGAGTATGCATGTAAGCCAGCAAGAAGAAGTGTTTTACTATCTTTTGTCCGTTTCTTCTCATTTCTCCCATGTCATTTTCTTCTGTTCAAAAAAAGGAAGTGATGAGCACACAATATGTTATTCATATAAAGAAACATGGAATAAAACAAGAAAATGAATCTAATTTCCCCTGTTGCTCCCCATATCCATATCTAATTTAACTTATCATTTTCATTTGGTTTACCAACTAAATCCGTTTTCTTAAGCAATTACCTGTTATTGAATTACGGTATTCTATTTGCAATGTCCCTCCAAATCAGAAAAAAGTGTTTTTTTCCTGCTATCGTTGCACACAGCCACAGTGGAAACAAGTGAGACGAAGTGACTAATTGCAAATCAAGTTTATATACGTTGTGTGCTATAAACTGTTTTAAAATGGCTCATTTCCTATGATATTATGTACTGCATTTCATATTGCATCACACAAGTTTCATGCTTGCTGATGCTATGCTGTTGCATTCCAATGAAATTCTCAAGTACACGTCTAAGACGTATAGTCACAAGAGAAGAAAGGATGATGATAATTTACGGCGGAGCGGAGTAATAGTAGAAAATGACATTAAGATTTTGTGTTTTGATTAGCCAGTTTTGAACTTGGCTTGGCTCTCTGAGAAAGACGGAAGACAAAAGTAAAAAGAGGGAACTAACTGACTTGACTGAAAGATAAATCCCGTAAACCAAAACATTACACAACACTTCCTCCTTCTTCAGCTAGTACTACTATCAACAAGTCTTGCTCTTTGTTACGCTCGGCAATAGTGTCGACTCGACAGTCTCCTCCTCATCATCAACATTAGGATTGCATCGGTAAAAACACTGCGAAAGAATATTACAAGCACATATAGGAACTGGTTTCCTCCTCACTTTACGGACTGCAGACAAGAAAAGTGTTTGTAGGAAAAACGCTACTCTGTTAATATACATATAAAACAACAAGTGTGTTCTGTACGGCAAACAAAGTCTTAGCTACTTTAAATTTTTACTGTGCGAAATTAGCATGACATAAAAAAAATAGACATAGAGAGAAAAACACTTACTACTCTACTGATTGTGAGAGTTCATTTTTGTTCAAGAGCTGATTTCTCCTCATTCTCTCTGTCTCTCTCTCTCTCTTTGACTCTCTTTCATTTTCTTGTTTCCTTCTCTCTTAACTTCTTGGCTCAATACAAAGCCATAAAAAATCTTAAATCCTACTACTTCCCGTTCCCGTCTTTTTTTCTTCTTTCTGATGATGATGATATGATAAATGCATGGTAAAATGGTGAACTTGTTTCAAGGAATTTTCTCGGGATGAGAAAGGTACGGTTCTTGTGTCATATATTCTCGGATTTCCTGTTTCCTGCTTTTTCCACTTGCGTAACACACTGTGTTGGCGTTCAATCTGATGGCGATGATGATGTTGAGGGGGATCATTCCACTGTTTCAATTGCATTTATTTATTTATTTTTTACATTTTAAAATAAATACTTGGGAAATTGTTGTCTTCATCATTGTATTACATGTCTTCATAAGTCACATATAGACTCATATAGGATTACATATATTAGTAAGGAAGCCCTTCTTTAAATTGAGTTACATCAAATATAACGAAAATACCTACTCATAAAGGTGTGTATATATATATAGCCTTTAAACGAGTTGTGAAGATGTTGGCATTAAGGCTCATTATGCATAAAATACTTAATTACGGTTGGTATTACTCATGCGACAATTTTATTTTTGCTAAACCACCCCAGAAATACTACCACCCCATCACCACCGCCATGTTTTGTACAAGGTTATGCGGTGGCGTAATGTGGATGAACTTTAATATGTGAAATATATGGCGAGGTAATTTAGAAGGACCCATTAAAGCATCTTATATTAAAATTGCCATTTAGATAATTTAACTCCGAACATGGCCTTCAGGGATGTTTTGTAAAAGTAATAAAATCAATAAAACTCATTAACTCAAATCTGAGTTGCTTAAAGTCATGATAAATATATAGAAATAATAATAAAATTAATAGGATAATTTTCATCATTTTGTGTAATCATCAAATTAGTGCTTAAATATAAACGCCCAAAAAATATACGATCGCCATATTTAAGTACTACAGTCGAAATTTTTTAGTTGTATTTGTAGCTGAAGTAGCAGAAAAGTAGACGTATAACATTTTTTATTAAATGATATATAAATATATTTTTTTACTTTGTGAGCGTATTCAATACTGTGACAGTGCACACACAAACTTTAAACAAGACAAACAGTTTTCTCAAGTAATTTTGATTTTCCGGGTTTGTAATCATTAAAACGGGATCAGCAAACAGCAATTGTCGTTCTCTCGGTTCGTCCCGCTTCTTATCCTTTTCGTTTCGTTGGCTACCAGCTATTAAACCAAGTTGTGCAACGAAGAACGGACAAGAGCGAATGCTGCTGTAACAGCGGAAGTGGAAAAGGTAATTTAATTAAGACTGATTTGCTTTTCCCCATCAATAAATGTTTTCAAAACTGACAAACTATGAATTTGAAATTAGATTGACATTTAAAATCCAAATGGGAGAAATACATTATCGAATTACATGCTACCTTGTGTACATGTTATGATATGTATCATTTGGCGTAGGTGGAAATACAGGCGTCATGTATACATTATGAGGTCTTGAGTTTGTCCATACAAAACTGTGTGCATAAATTATGCACAAAATATCAAATTTCTCTGACCCACAACAAAGAGCAAAGTTTCCCTTTTCATCCTCTGCAAAAAGGATGAGCTATAAATATATAATGTGTAAAGTGGGCCATATCGCACCGATCAATTACAACAAACAGAATACAGAACTTGTTTCAAGAAATAGTTTCGTAACGCACGAAATTTATTTTTCTGCCATGCGCATTTCCTAGTTTTCATGTCAAATACTTTATTGGTTTGGTGGATCTATACAGACGAGTAAAAATGGGTAAATTGGTGGTTGCAAAAAAACTGCAATAATATCCTAACGCAAAATTATAATTAATGAATTAAGGCTACGCAAAAATGTAGTAATAACCAAACCACCACCACGCACACAATTATTATGCATACTTACGCATACATAATAATAATATGTCATGATGGGGGTGATGATGACGATAGAGTTGCTTTTTTGCAAACTTCTAAAGAAGCAGATAGGTACGACATACCTGTTAGCCAGTCAACATATTTTGTTAATGCAAAAACTATATTACGATGGCGTAGATAACTCACACACAAAAATGAAGTAACGTGAGTGTTGATAGATACGATAATAATAAAAAGAATGAGCAATTGCAGTGATTATGCAACGTGTAATGAGGCTAGTCATTATGTAAGACCTTGTCTGTCAGCATCTTTTTACAGTTCTGTACAGTGTTTGAGGTGGTAGGCATATAAGAAGGTATATTGTTGGTGAAGCAAGTACCGACGACGAGTTCCCTTCCCAGAGGAACCTGTAATATTATGATTGGTATGTGAAGCTGTTGGTATGTTGAGATGAGTGTAGTCAAACTGACAGACAGCTAAATATATGGATGATAATAATGATACACATTCATATTACAACGCACTGCACTGCTTTATTAAAGTTGATATAAAAAAATAGAGTTGCATTTCATAAGACTTGCATTATTGCTTGTGAGAAACCACGTTTGTGTGTATATATTCCTTAATGCCCCAAGTACGCATGAATGTGGCTAGATTAAAGGATGTTATGTAAACAGGAACGAAGGAAAATTGGTGCCTGGGTGCCTAATATTTATTATGGCTACTTGAATGGTAGTGTTTGGCACGGTAGGTAGCTTTTTTAGTGTAAATGAGGATGATGCACATATTACACAATTATTGTAAGTGGACGCAAAATGGTATTAAAAGTGTAAATTTACACTGTTTATGCTTAGCTTAGACATTAGAAGAAGAGGCTCCGTTTTGTGCATTCACAAACCACGCACTTTAGAATGGGACTCAAATCACATCACATACAACAGCAATGACGGCCCTATGGTTTTTTTTCCTTTGTTGGGTAACGTTGAAAAAGAAATGTTGTGGTGATGATTGTGTTGGCTAAAAACAGAGCATTTCTTCAACAGAAAGGATTTAAATAAATCAGGTTGTGGGGGAGTTGGGAAATAAGAGTTTCCGTTTTTATTTCTTAAGGTGGAATTTTTTTGTTGTACAAATAGAGTTACGCAACTTTTTCGTTTTTTTTTCTTCGTGATAAGAAATGGGAACATGAAATGATGAAATAAAATATTTGCAGCAGTGGCAATTTAGTATTATTTTTGTGATAAAAATAAAAATAGTCCGTTGGGGTTTTCTTTCTTTTTGGATGCAACTGTCTCATGATCCATGACAAAAATAGTTATGCATAGCATTGTCGTTTAACTTATTATGCATATGCTACATGGTCATGATGACATGACAGGGCCGTTTTCAAACAAATTAAAATCACAAATTT
>JAQFZH010001487.1:0-20966 GCA_034695485.1 Entomobrya nivalis
TCAGGTATGTAAATACATACGTTTTATAAAACGTTGAATCACATAATGAGATGAGCTGGGACACAATATATGATGTACAAGTTGGCCAGATACAAATCAGATGTTCGCTCAGCGAACATCTGGGGCGTCCTTGTGACCCTTGATAAAGGATCCTCAAAATCGTATGGTTAAATTTCGAAAATTTAAATGCGTTTCGGCCTAGCCTTGGCCTCATCAGGTAGAGGGCTTTACTCTACTACGCATCGATGTTCTTGCGGGTTTGTATGGAAGTTTTCCTTCTTCAGAGGATCGATGATCCCAAATCAATTAAAGTACTTCCCGGTAAACTATGTTCCGGGTAAATACTTTGTCAGAGCCATTGATTAGTTTGCCCTGAAATGGAGTATTAAATATCTTTACTCTCACATTACACGCCTTCTTAGCTCTGGAAAACGCAACATATAATTGTCCGTGACCAAATATAGGTTCCGGTAAAAGGATACCTACCTTATCTAATGTCTGGCCTTGAGCCTTATTTATTGTCATAGCAAAAGCTGGTTTAACCGGAAATTGTCTTCGGCGTAACTGAAAAGGAATATCAGATGATCTTGTGCTATCAAGAATGATACGCGGTATGAGTTCCACGTTTCCTTTACCACTTCCAGTAAGGATTTCGGCAATAATAACATTGCGTTTCAGTTCCCGTATTAATAAACGGGTTCCATTACACAAACCTCTCTTAGTGTCGAGGTTCCTTAAGAGAATTACAATTGTATTCAACTTAAGTTTCAGCGCATGCGGTGGCATGCCTGACGGAGTGAGTGTATTCATAAACTCAAGCGAAAAATTCGCAGCATCTGCTGGATCATCACAGTTTGCTTCATCTGTGCTATAATAAATCATCAATTGTCCGTCCAATTTGGCTATTATTTCATCGTTGACTTTATCAACGGTCTTGTTTAAAGGGGTCAAAATGGCTCTGTTAGCCAGGTCCCTGAAGTCTTGGTCATTGATATCTTGACCATATATTTCGGTTACTAAATTTTCGTTAGTTACAAATTCATTTGGAATTTCAATAATGTCAGGATTAAATCCTATTTGGTTAGTAAGAGTTCCATCACCAAGTTGGAGGAGCCATTCACTAAAATTTGGATCCTCAGATCTCAAGTTGTTGATCAAAGTAAATCGCTTGAATTTTTGCCAGGCTTTACAATACTTAATGGAGTTTTGTACTATCTCAGCTGGCTTACCATGGGGAATTACAGCCAGACATTGTCTAAAATCGCCTCCAAAAAGGATTGGTTTACCACCAAAAGGCACATTTTTGAGACGACCATCTATTGTCGCCATTAGTTCTCTTAGCAGGTTATCAATTGTATTAACTGCATTCGATGAAGCCATAGTGCATTCATCAATTAGAAGCAATTTTGCGTTTATAATTGATTTACCTTCATCAGTCTTTGCAGTAAATCTGGACACTGAGCACTCATTTAAATCGAGTGGAAGTCCATATTGCGAGTGCATTGTTTTGCCTCCAATTAATAAATTCGCTGCAACTCCTGTCGTCGCAACAGGGAGTACAACTCCACCATTTCCACGAATGCAATGCATTAAAGTATTATATAAATACGTTTTTCCTGTTCCGCCAGGTCCATCCAAGAAGAAGCACTTCTCAGAAATGCTGTCGTCATTGACAGCTTTCATTATTGCATCAAATGCCTCTCGTTGTTGGTCATTTAATGTGAAATGCATTTCAGCTCCAATTAATATCTCATTTTCAAGATCATATTCAGATTCTTCAGAACCAAAATCTGTCGGAGGAAATGGCAATTGTAAATTAGCCCAAGATTTTCCATGAGAAAGATAGACATTCTGTACATCTTTCAAAGCGTATTGCTCACAATTTAGACACACATTTGTGCCAGGATGCCGTTTGTGACAAATATCCTCCAGAAACTGAGGCATAAACTTATTCCAAAGTTTTGCCGGTTGTGCAGGAGAGCAAAATAGGCATATATATGCAAACATCTGTCTCAAGTGATATGGCATTTGAAAAACAGATGCATCTTCAAGAGTATCTTCCCAGATTTTATCATCAATCAAATAACCGCGTAATCTTGCGGACTCTCTGAAGGTTTCGCATTGAACACCATTTACGGTGAGCAAGTCGGACCACGAAGTGGCTCCCTTTACATGAAGTAATAAAATCCTCAGATAATACCTTTCGGGGTCACTAATAGCAACACTATACATTCTGCCAATTGTATTATGCGTGTTACGCACCCTCTTAACCCATTGATATGGAAGTTTTCTTTTTTGGGTGTCAACTTTATTCTTGTCAAACCAATATTTATCGGGTATCTCCCAATAAAAAAGACTTCTTGCTTCAGCGTCAGTTAGGTTTAAATTAAACCAAGCTTGCAGGGTGGACTGCTTTCTCTCTGCGTTATGCAGAGCTGCATCTGGATTTTGTTGCGCTACTTCAGGATCAAAGTAAACAGCTTGTTCATTTTGTAAATGAACATCAAGTCTCATTATAGAATGCGATTGCTTGTGCATCGGGAAACCGAATATACGCCACACTGCTTCTGGAGCACTGACATATCGTCCGTCAACAAAGTCTAAAAGTTCGTCTCGTTTGCTGACATTTACTTGAGCCGCGTCATGGCCTTTATAGACATACTTAAAAAGGTATTTAACACTTTTAATTGAAGCACATACTTCAACATTTATGTGACAGTTGTACTTGAGCAACAGATAAGGATTATAGGGAACTATCCATTGATTGTTAATGTGTTTCGCATTAACTTCAACACTTGGCGCTTCTTTACGGCGATAGAGTGGATAACCATTTACGTTTCCAATAGTGGCAGTTTGAAACTTCTTAGGGAAGTCCTTGGAACATTTTTCGTTTTGCATACATGGACTATTTTTATTAGCACCACCACAGGGTCCGTGGACCATGTGTTTCAACACTCTCTCGCGAAGAATTGGATATTCTTCAGAGGGAATTTCTGCCTTGACAAATTTGTCAATTTCAGAATCGCCTTGTAATTTACATTCTTGCGCTACTGTAAGCAATATGTGTGCATGTGGAAGGCCTCTTTTTTGAAATTCAATGACATGAATTAGAGATTGCAATTTTCCAAACAGACCTGTTTCAAGATCTTTCAAAAGAGCGTTCTTTTTTAAATGAAAAACCCTTGAGACAATATCAGGTCTATCTTCAGGTCTTTCCCAAGACTCAATATTATTTAAAATTTCTGGCCACTTTGGATTACAGGTCATTGTTATAAAAAAATCCGGTTTTCCGAATTTTGTTACCATAGCCATGGCATCTTGGTACCGTTGTTGGTAATTTCTAGGACTTCCCTCAAATGTAGATGGAAGTATAATAGCCTTTCCAGGTTGTGCATTGTCGTCACCATGAATATGATCGACGAATCCACTGTACTTATCAACTCTAAGTTTAGGCTGGTTCTGTCGTAAATAGTTCAGTCTATTTGCTTCCATTTTTACGTATGCATCAACAATGTATTGCTGAGTCAGCCTTCCGGCATGGAGAATAGGATTAAATTCCTCACGGACAGACAATCTGTGCCCATAGTACTCCATTTGGGACATTCGAGTTCTTTGACCTCCACCTTGTCTTGGAAGATCTGTTCCCCATCCTTGTTCGCCAGATGGAAACAATAAAGGATAAGTCATTGCATCCAAATTTGGATCTAATATTGTTATCCGTTTCATTTTGTTAGCATTAGGATGATGAACATCTTGCCTGGGATGAATTAAAATGTCCCTGTTAAATGGAGGTTCTCCATCGAAATTATCAAATACAATTGCGACTTCTGAAACAGTTGGTTCATTGTATCTGCGCGGGTCAGCCTGCCTGTCATTTTTAATAGCCATTGTAATGGTATCATCAAAGCCGCTTTCTGCTGCTTCTTTTACAACTTCATGTAACATCCTGTAAGATTTAGCAAACTCGCTTACATCTTGCATGATCAAAGCTATTCGATGCATTAAATCAGGATTGCATTCTGCATTCGATGGATGTTTCATCCTTTGTTCAGTTGCTTCTGCCGGATCCAGCACATATAACTGAGCGTATTGTCTTTCCTCTCCTTCATTTGGATGAAGAGTTCCAGTTCTATGATAGATCTGCCCTTGAATTCGAAAGGTAAATGGTCCTCCGGGTGGGAGCTTTACAAAGTTAGCTCCCATTGATGCAAAAGCAAATGAGCTATTAATAGAACGTATGTTAGTTCTAAAGTTTTTGGATAATGAATCTTGCATTGTCAAAAGACTGTACAAACTCCTTGGATATGCATGTAATGGTGGAGGGTTAATTTTCCCTTTGGCACAACACCGACGACTGGAATTGTCTGCCATTTCATCTTTAAAATTCAGAGATTGACATGCCTGGCATTTTGTCAACATATCTCCACAGGTATGCTGTAATACATTGTTTTCGTTTCCAATGTATGAATCAATTTGATTTAATAAGGCAGACCGCTGGCGGTCTACTCGTAAAGAATAACTCTGACGAATTCCAACAGCTCTTTGATCAGCTGGCAGATTGTCAACTCGATTGCGTTGTTGGCTTGCCCGAAGAGTTCTTCTCTCACCTGTTTCAGCATTCGATAGGTTTGCTATACGTGAACGTTGCGACTCTCTATCTTTTTTCTGTCTTTTCGACCGTTCTTCGTCTGTTTCTGCTGCTCGTTTAGCGGCGGCAGCTGCATTTTTCTTGTTTAAACGTGCACGACGTTCTTCAGGAGTTTCTTGTTTGTTAGGCATTTTTTATGGGTACAGAATATAATAATTCAAATGTAACAGCTCATAGGCATAATAATTGCACATAGGCGTAATAATTGCACATAGGCGTAATAATGCACATAGGCGTAATAATTGCACATAGGCAAGTAATGCACATAGGCAAAAAAGTTTAAAGTGTTGTGCATAGACACCACTATAGAGAAGAGAGAGAAAATATTTAGAGAAGGAGAAAGAATGATTAGGTAAGCGGTATTGGGTAAGTAGGTAGGTAAGGGTTTGTTGTTTATAGCACACTCGTTGCACATTAAACAGCAGGATGGATGACTATTCCAAGGATGCCCGTAGTTAGTAATGTCGAAAGGGGTACATACTTCAGTACGCAAACCGATATATGGCTTTTGTTTTTACGTGCATTTTTTGGAAAATGTAGAAAGAAAAATAAGTTAAAAAAAATATTATAGTATGTAAATTATTATGCTTTTTAAGACTGTGCATTAAAAATGCAACAATTATCAGTGAAAGCATCATTAAACGATAATTACCATTAAATATTGTAGTGTAATGCAGTATAAACACACATTCAAAAATTCGCTCGCATTCTCTAGCTCTATGCTACTATGCTATTGCTATCAAACAATCTGAATGAGAGAAAGAAAAGGCAGCATTGTATTGCAGTCTTTACTTTGTATGCATCCAACACCACGCAGCAGAAAAAGGTCTTCAACATCAAATTGCAACACACGGCACGTCGCTCCCTCCTATCATATGATCACCAAAAACAAAGGAAGACAAAAAAGAAAGTGTTGAGTGCCAAGAGCCAGGTACTTACTTTGTTATGTTTATTGATATTGAAAAGATGGTTTAGCATTACACTCGTAGAAAACTAGAGGAGTTTAAGAAAGGGGGTTGAACCCATAATGTCATTACAAGCAAGATAAATACAGTGTGTGAGAAAGATTCATCATTTTTCGTTGCTACCACAATTTACAGTGTCCAATTTGACAAAAAGTAGCATTTTACAGCATAATAATAATTGAAATACATTTTGAGCAAGATGTAATTTATGTTACATCTTAAGTACAAGCTAAGAATTAAGAACAGCTGTCGTTATTATTATTATACGAGTATATTTACTATTTACGTTCCTTGATTTGACGATCATTTCACTTACTATACCAACTCTACTTTTCCATGTTGCTGGTGGCTTTTCGAAAGTTCATATTTTTCATTTTAGAAGAATCGTTCGAGTTCTTCAAGGAAGAATAGTTTACTCCATTGCATAATTTATCTTATTGCACTGTTGCGATGATGAGTAGAGTGCTCATAACACCTCTGCTTTCCTTGCTTCTGTATCAAGATAGTTCCACCGTATCCACCAACTTCGACTCAGGCACTCCTGATTTGATTGTCTCTTGTAAAAGTCATGGTGGTCGTCATTCATCATATTTTATGTAAAACTTGGTTTCATACCGTTTACTCAAAATAAATTTGATTATGTTATGCAATCTATTCAAAATTTCACTTTTCTTGAAGACAGTATGCTTGCATGCCAGTTTGTGCTTTTATTGCATGAAAATTTTAAAATAATTGTTTCAATCTTCCATGAGGCCCAATCCAAGCTCATGGCGTTTTACCTTTCCTGTTTCCCCTTTTCTACATACTTAACTCCAGCATTGAACATATCAAATTTACTGACATTTAACGCATATTCCTAAACTAAAATAAATGTTAATCCTTATACTATTATTATATTACTTCTACTGCCATTCTCAAACGCAGCATTCTAGTATATTTTTATGGACAACGCGTAACGTATTCAATTTTTGTTGCATTCTTTTCCTGCCTTCACGTCAAACTTTTTGACTTTATTTTGAATGATGATGATGAATTTTTTTTGTACGTGAACGTACAAGGATCCTGAAAACGTGCGCAAAGAATTAACATATCATAACTTATGATCATCACATTGACTACGCCTTATAGTTTTAGCAAATTTGGTTTTAATTATTTTCAATTTTGTTCACACTTGGAACAAATTGGGAATCAAACCCAATATTTTCTATAGTTTACGAAAATACTAAAATGAGAGCGAAGTTCTGAAGTACGGAAATCCCACATATTGTGCAGTAAGTCCTTGAAGAAAGTAATTGTACATCTTGTTCCCACAACTCGTTTAAAAAATCACAGTTACAAATAGTCTACCGTCTCAGCCATTGTTTCCCTTATTCATTAAAAACTACTAATACCAGCATGACTTTATAACCAAACATTTTAGTCATTTTTACCACAGCGGCCCCTTCTTACAGCGGTTTTTAAGGAATCTTGAATCTGGTTTTGGCCACTTAGACGACTTAAATATTTAATGCACTTTTCCTCGTGTGCATTTAAGTGTGATTCAAGAGGAAGCAAAAAGCATTCTGTATACTGTATATTTGCATGCATAATATGATTTATATACCTACTTATGATGATATGATGGTAGAATACTTTTTCCAGACATTTGCATCGTGCGTGCATTCTATTAAAATGGCATAGGAGCTATAAAGTATTAAATTCTCTGTACGAACAACACTTCCAATGATGCCTTTTACTGCTACCGTATATTTTCACTTCGGTTAAATTTTCCCTTTTATAAGTCAACTCGTTTCACAGGGAATGAAAAACGACGATCGTGCGTGCTTTCTTGTCTAAAGGAAATTTTTTTCTACAGCTCGTATTATTATATAGAGTTTAGAGACAAGCGATAAACAAGTTTATAAAATACGATGTATTCATGTTTTCTCAGAGGAGCTGCTAATATTATTATACAATACTGACAAATAAATTATGTACAAATTCACTAAATATGTATGTTTATATTCTACGTGAAGTCACGTGTTTTGTTTGCATTTATCTCGTAGTTCTAATATTGCACCTGGGAACAATGGGTTTCAACTGACTTTTCTCAAAGTGTTTTAGCATCAAAATTAACCGGGTGTGCAAGCATATAATGCAGTGTAATGAGTCAGCAAATACAGCAGTAATGTACATCAATTTTTACTACTTTCATTTTTTCGAGTCTGCTTTCAGTAGCATCCTTTGTGGTTACAAACGTTGTGGGCATTTTTTTAGCGAAATGAGGAGAAATTTATGCTGGACATTACTTGACGAAAACGTTTCATCTCAAGTTTAAAAACATAACTTTCTTTTATATTACTGTACTACTACTAGTCCAGTTCTCGAACTTAATAATCACTCATTGGTCTGTAGACAGAACATAATAAAATAATTTTGTATGAAGTTAAAAAATATATTCTTCGACTATTGGTTAACCATTGATTTAAAAAACCAGTCAGTAATTCATTTTGAACTTCTTCCTGACTATGGAACGAATATTTTTCGAAAGGTAACTCAGAGTTAGTTTCACACACATGCTAACAGTTTTCATACATTGCATGCAGGTAGAAAAAGGATATTCGACTCTAAAATTTAGAAATCTCTGCGTTACGTATTCTTAAAATACATCTTGTGATTGTATGTGTTTACACGTACGCTATGTATTGTGATTGATTTATAATGTAATACTCCGTTAACAGACGAATAAGGCCGTGTAGAAATAGGAGAATATCAAATTCTGTATTCATAGCAAATCTCAAGTAAAGGAGTAAGAAGACACTGAATTGAATCAGACTAGTGAAAACAATAAATTCAGGAAAGTAAAGAACAGGAAATGCGTAAAATTTGTATTCCTTGGAAGGACTCATCATTAAGTGTCATATTTAGAAAATATTATACGTACAAGGTAGTCAGTTATCTATGGTTGAATAGATAATTTTGGCGAACACCGACACCGGAAGTTATCTAATGAATAATGTAATACAAGCAAAATATTCCAACAACCGATATTACATGACACAACCAATAGTCTATTTTTTTATGCCTGTCTTTATTATCACCATTAAAAGTTACAACGAATGAAATCAAATACTCTCGTATGCCAAATTTATAGCGCAACGTGATTACTATGACTCTATAACGTATTCGTAAATCAATGATGTACAAAAACTCAAGTTCAGACTTCGTTGATCAATCACATTGGTGATCGACCTTAGGTATGTAGGGTATGCATTTATATCGAATTAGTTTAACTTTGTACTTATCTAATTCATAATTGGCATGGAGTAAATGGTACAGCTACTAATTATACAACCGAGCAAAGGCTTTTTCAATTTTCGAGAGATCTTATTACAACTTATATGATTTATTCAATTAAATAGTATTACATGTATAAAGCATATTGCTTTGTCGCCATTTCCGGAAAATTGTAGAGGGGAGCTGAATACCAAATGGAAAATGTAACTAGATATCCGTACAATTTCTCGAAGATATCTCGTTTGATGATACGATATTTTGATAAAAATATATATGCCTTATCGATAAAAAATTAAGGATGGTTTTAGGTCTTTCAAAACATTACTTGAAGTATCGTCTTCACTGTAATACTGTAAGTAAGTATAGTAAGCTGCTCCGAAACGAAATAAACATATATACTTTAAAGGATTATTTTTCATATATCAATATGTACTTCATTCCATAATAATCTTTTAAGTTAAAAGTTCGAGCTTTGTAAGAAATCTGTGCGAACTGTATTCGTTGAGACAACCAGTTGGACAAACATGTACATATAGCGTATAGCTATTAGCTATGAACCTTTTTTTAAACAGCAAGCCTTTTGTAAATATACGTATTTACGCAATTACAAGTGAATTACAATTTTGCAATGCCCTACCTTGCTTATACATTTGCTGTTATCTATTTTTGTTCTCATCTCACTTACTTTTAAAACTAAAATAAAAATGTAAAATTTACCATCCACTTGTTTCAAATTAAATAACCCTTTAGAGTTTCATAGTTTCTGGAGGTATACGCACAGGTAGTGTGTCACTATTTGATACTTGTTACGATACGAGGGACACATAGCTTTAATTTATCGTGTATTGTAGTCATATAGATAACCAAGCTGTGAATCTACTGGAAAGTGCTTGGTAACATGTACAAGCAGATATTTCATTAAAATTTCTCATTATAATCAAGCGCTTGATAGTAAAATGTGAAGAGTTCTTTCTGGACGCAAAAGACAGTCAAGAGGTTTTGCTTTTCAATGTCGTTTCTTTGTAAAGCTTCTCCAAACGTCCACTTTCTCCTTTATACCCAAATAATATAGAAGTACACAAACCAACAACCAACCACATTAAATTACAGGGATCATCACCATGTCATAATCATCGTCAACCGTGAAAAACCACCAGAGTTACAATCATCATGCAATATACCCTTCTCGAATCAAGAAACCCTTTTTTGCAGGTGAGCGGATTGGGGTTTAGGGTTGTTTTCCACGAATGACATATACAATATTCAGAAAAGCAAGTAATGTAGCTATGAGTCAGTCTCGGAATTACAAGAGAGCTCATCCTTATCTTTGAAGTCATTGCATTGCCTGTATATCTTTGTGTGTGATTATGTATTTAACTTACATCATCCTACTAAGAAAATGATAATATATAGTATGCTCTCTGATGCATGTATAAAATAATGATGATGACTGCCTCTCTTGTGCGCTTAATACCGGACGTCTTCTAAAAAATAGTCTGGATATTCGATGTTCTGGCCGGGCCAAGATATTATCATCATGTCCATGCTGATGATGATAATGGATAATTTTTGTGCCAATCTGTCTCATGACATGATATAATAGAAGACTTGGGAAGGGTTAAAACCCACGACGCAGAAACTTTATAACAGATTCCATCGGCTTCTTTCTCAGAGAGACAAAAAAGATAGGCTTAAATTTTTTAAAGATTGTTTGTTAGCTATACAGGTGCAAGGCATTTTTACAGGATTGCTAGGCAAGGATGATGGCATTCAAGAGTCAAAAGACGAAATAAAATAGGATTACTCCACTTCTTTAAAACTATATCTTTTTTCTTTATCCGTCTTTTTTATGCTTTGAACACGGTTGTTGCCTTTAATGTGTGCATCATGCAACTAACAAAATAATAAATGATTTCTTTTGTATGTACATGAGAGCACCGGAGCGCCGTACCACTAGTAAAAAATCAACTCACCTGTACAACTTGAAAGAAGGGGGATAACATTTTCCAATAGCTGTGTCACGAAAAAGATCGTGATCTAGGAAAGAAGGGGAGTGAAATGCATGCATTTTATGTACGTACGTATGTTTTGCTATGATTATTTTATAATACCTCAAAACTGAAGAAGAATAAACATTTTGCTCCAGTTAGATTTTCTTTTTATAAAGTTTACTTTAACAGTTCGATGATGATGCTGCAAAGGGAATGAGAAATAGAGCAGTAATGGTTGTCTTTTTATAGCTGCCGTTATTGAATACAAAACGAAAGAGAATACGTATTTATCATACAGGTACGTGCAGTTCACATTTCATCTGCTTTTATCATAAAGTGTAAGGCCAGTATCAGTTGGAGCATGATGAACAGCCAAAACGTCATTTTGGTTTTCAGTCAAGGGTTGATTCCATGACTGGCTCTGTACACTTGACCAAGACAAGTACACATACATTATAGAACTTGAGTAATCGTCACGAAAATGTGGAGTTCTCAAACTTAAGAAAGGAAATATAAAAGCCACAGTTTTTACAAGTTTATTAATATGTGTATGTATGTATATAGTATACAGTGTTATGTATTGTCATAGTTCTATGTACTATCGTGTTCACTACGCGTTAAAAACGAAGGAGTACAATTTATTTAAGAGTAGGATTCGACGAAACGTAAAAATATATTATTTATGAGTGACACGAAAATAATAATAATGAAGTAATAGGTAATTGACAAGTAATAGCAAAATGTTAAATATAGTAAGAAGAAATGCCAAATTCTCTTCAATGTTACAAAAATGAAAACATACACTTTCAATTGCGCTCTCAAACGAGCCATAAAATTCACTAACATAGCTTTACTGTAATTGGTATATTTAAGAAACGAATCTCACACCTGCCAGCTTCTTTTTTCCTGGAAGACTCGTCATACTTTTCACCTTTTACGATACACTATATCACTATGATATTGTGAATACGACTATAAGGAATGAAGTGCAAACATCCATTTGACAACTGGTCTCAAAAATCATCAATATTATCGTCTCCATGATGTTTGTATTTGCTGGATGCTGGATATTCGGGTCGCTCTGATAGAGTCGAACAAAACTTAGTGCATCATCGACTTGGATGTTTTTAACTTAAAATTACTCTGATTTTTTTTAAAGAAATGAATTCAGTCGACATTATTGCTGAAAGCGTCAGTAATTATTGACTTTATCATGTTTGTCTTGTTTATTCATAATTCAATTATTCACTTGTTTTCATGAAATTATTAGTAAATTTTTACAGCAGGGCGCTAGCAAAGCTTTATCACGAAATAAAGAACAAACAAGTTTTGACTGTACAATATTTTCCTAGGATGCAGGGGACCCATTGCATGGTAGTGCCTGAGAGAGAGAGAGAAGTACCGTGAAAGGAGCAGGTAATCTACTGTGTGGTAACAAGAAGATTTAGTGCTATCAACATCACACCGAATAGCAGCATTGCAGTTCGCCTGGAAAGCTTTATATTTACTTGTATTATCTCTTACGATTAGATCCAATTATGTGTAGTGCACATTTCCGCATCTTCATTCAAGTCAAGCAGGCATTTTATCCCATAACCCGTTGTGTTTGCACTAGTTTTTTTAGCAGCAAGTTTCAACTCGGTTGACTTTTAGCATGGAAGATCGCAAAATATATAAAAACATACAATGACTAATTATGAAGATCGTTATCCTCTTGTGTGAAATGCAAAAAAAGTGATATGAAAACTTTGCAATGTGGTGCTGTTTACTGTGTTCATTATAATGATATTAAGCAACCTGTTGCTCTTACATGTCCTATTTTCTCTGGTTTACTATTTGGGTAATGTAAAGGAATGCTACGGCAACGTTCTTAAGTAGTGTACACAAGAAATTAATACTATTTTTAGTATACCCTTATATAAGCTTTACTCCAGCCTCTAGAGTGAATGATTAATTTACAAGCAATCTCCTATAAGCTTTCATGGTGTGTTAAGAAATACTTTATCAAAAACTTCAAAGGGAAAGTGTTCCTCCATCTTATATTGTACAATCGTACAACAATTCATACGATATTCAAGGTTGTAGACAAGACGTTGTTTTTGCTCTGCATATTGAATTTCGTGCATAAAAAAATATCCAACACATGGCTTCATAAAATAATATGAAAATAACTGTAACAATAGAATCCAGTGTACGAACACTGTACAAAGTAAAGGTTTTTTTGTTACAACGCATCGGAAATCCTATGCGTAATTTTAGATGAAACAGTCTTAATTAAATTGTTTTGCTTTAATAGTACAACGTAAGACGCAAGTCAGTTAGAATTTAGAATATTCGAAAATAAATTGGGATCTATTGTAAACATGGAAATTTTGTTCACAGACTATTTTTCGTGAAATCTTATATTATAAATGTTACTTTGCTTTAGCTTTTATATAGTAGATGTACTTTTATTTGGTAACACATACTTTTAAGTACTATAATCCGTGTGTTATACATTTAGGAAGCATTGCGCTAGGGCATTGATACTACCGTACCATTTTGCAAGCTGAAGTTAGTGTGCAACGTTTGTGTTGTCTTCTTTCTGATTCACAACACAATATCCACGTTACGGGATAAAAATTACAGATTCTGTATGTAAAATGTGCATTTTTTTGCATAAAAAGAAACCCATATTATAAATGAGTCATACATTGTTTCAAAGTTTTGACGGTGGCAAGTTGGTGGAAAAACGAAATATGCAAATAGTTTTAGTAAACACGCGGGTATAATAAGTAAACCTATGTATCAGAATCTTATATGTATAACAAGCTATTAATTTCATAACACTGCATCATGCTTTGGAGTTGGTAAAAATACTAATGCAGAAATTCATAGAGTAGATCGATTTGACCAATTTTTATCAAGCGATCAAATCGTATAGAAGAAAGTTAAAGAGATTATTTATGATCCTGTCTGTGTGTGAGTGTCTGTCTGTCAACACGATTTCTCAGAAATTAAATTTCAGACCTGCAGGTCCAATGACCCGAGATATGGGGGTCACATACATTTTAAATGACATTTTTTTAATTGTCGATTCTAATACAGAATCAAAAACTGATAACAATGGAATGATTTCCAGATATCGAGACCATCTGTGACTCGACTCCACATATCGGGGTAACAAAGTCACATGAGTAAAAAATCGTTTGTATAGACTTATGTACATAGGTATACATACATCATATTCGAGTTACATTTCAGATTTTACATTCTTCTACTTGGTGTTGTGTTAAGATTTGTCGCCCCCTTTGAAGTAATATTAGAACGAAATTGCACCACAAAAAATTCAGCAACAAGACGCAAAATAATAATGGCAAGGAAACAGTTGTTTTATTCTTACTTACTTTATTACTTATTACTAACTTTCTAAAGAGATATACGACATGTTTTTGCAAACAATTTTAGAGTATTTGCGTGGGGGATACTGATTATTTGATTGTGTGTAAACTAACACTAAGCTCATATTTCCAGGGAGACTTACAATTCGACTATTGAAATACAGCGTAATTTGATTACAACCAACGCTACACTACAAAAGCTTCTTATACTATTTGGAAAGCATATAGAAATTTCCATTCCTGGCATTTAATATTAAACTTATGGTAAGAGTAAGGAATTTGAAGCTTTGGCGACAGTAATGATTGTATTATCATAATGCGCGTATCTTCATTTACCAGCTTTCATTGAATACAAGTCTTTTCAATTATTCGGGTATTCTTTCTCTGAGATTTAGCAAAAATAACAAAAATAAGATTTGTGTTGACTCAATTGGACATAATCCGGATCTGAATTGCCATAGACTACCTAAGTATTCATTCATTATTTATTGTATTGCCGATTAATATAACAATAATACCAAAACACAACACTCTGAGCTAATCTGTTGAGGTTTTTCTTGCCAACAACAGATACGGAAATCAACACTAAATTACAATACTATGAATGCGCAAAACGATTTTTAAATAGTTTGCATTTTTGATGATAATAACATTATAATATGCAGAATTCGTCGTTGAAATGTAATTTCATCGTCCACTACGTTTTGAATTAACATGGTAGCAAGAACAATATTTAGAAAATACATTTTTTTTGCTATTACTATCACGAATCAGAAATCCTTTTACTTATTTCCACTGAAAACAATTTACAATTGCAGATCAAGATTCGTCATCCGTGCAAGAGACGTCATAAATAAAATATCTTCTTTTATGGTACAATATCATGTGTCTTGAATAATCTTTCACGAGACATGCATATATGTACATACATACAACATAGTCATAGTCATACTTTCTTTTCATACGTTCATCACGCACATGTTTTAACTTATGTACGTAGTAAATTATTTTCAAAGCAGTAAATACACGAATAAAGGGTATTTACATGGGATTACTGGGATTTTGTCAGGGTATCCTTAATATCCTAGAAGATTTTCCGCCTGCACTCTTCCTTTTCCTTCCTTTACTTTGGTTTTTTCCTTTGATCAGCATCCCGGTAGCATAGCAGCATCCCAGGAAGATTGAATATTATATGGGGAAAGCGTTGGAAAAAAAGAGGAAGGATAACAAGTTGAAAGCAAACGTATTATATGCTTATTATACTCTACCAACCAACCAGCAGCATAGCATTACTCACCACCACTTTCCCTTTTCCCACTAAACCACCCAAAAAACAAGCTTATGAAAATGGTCCTTCTCCACGACACTCCGCTTGTACACATGTTACACTACACGTGTATCTCGGGCATACACAGACAATTCCGTGAAGATATTTTCAGCAATCTTTTTTACTCCGTTTGATAGTGATACATGCATATACTGCATATTATTATATTACAACTCTTGCATATGCGTTAGGAATACTACATATTATTTATACACATTGATACATACACGTCCTAAATAACATCACTTATGCCACCACCATCACGACACAATCACCAAAAAAAACTCTTAAACATTTTCTCCGTTTTTTTCTTGTCTGTTAATAATATGAAATAGGAAAACGACACTGATGAAATTGATGGGAAGACGAGTAGAGAAGGAACGTTCTGTGATCTAATATATTTATCTATAAAAAAACGTATCATGTGTGTGAGTATAGCTTTAACATCCATCCCTCTCCGTTTAACGTCTCAAGGGACAACAAGAGTCAGTTGGTAACTTTACCATTACATTACAAACATAAAATAGACAAACGACTAAGGTCTCTGACTACATTATAGTTTCGGTTTTCAAAAAACTATGTTGTATGTACATACTTGTCCAAAAAAATAAGTCAGCATGAAAAACATCAGTCGTCTATTACTACTTTACTGCTACAATTTTTACTGTTACTATTATACCTCTCTCTGATGTTTTCTGGGAAGGTCGTCGTTGGTGGCGGTTTCAATAATGGAAGAAGGGGATGTACTGAACTACAGAGCCTCATACATATCTGTATAACATGGTGGTGGTGGTTACATTTGAAAACTGTTTTCTAGTAGTAATGTAATAAAAATAATGCAAGCTTGTTTTCTCCAGCAGCTCAAATACAAATCTTCATCCTTCATTCCCAGACTTGAGGGTAATGTTTTTTCTTGTTTCACATCATCCCATCTTCATTACTTGTCATTTCATATACTGTAAAATAATATGAACTTTTCTTTTACTCCTTCAAGTGAATTCTCTCCTTTTTGTATTTACGACGTCGTCCCAACAGAAACATGTACTGTAGTACAATGCAAAAGAACATAAATACAAGAACCAAAACAACAGAAAACTTGACAAGAAAAATTTAGGATATGAACAACGTTACAAGACAAAGACACGCTGTGTCAAAGTATTGTATTTTTTTCTTAACGAAGAAGAAAAAGAGAAATCAAATGCAGTACATTTTTTAATACAACTTGGAGTATTACGTTTTTTTATTTAAGTACTTACGCATAGAGACTTGAGACGTAGACTGAAACTTTGCAACGTTCCTGTTTTCCTCTCTCTGAAGGTTTAAGTTGAATAATATAATTTTTTCATCTTAAAATGCACTGGTATATATTCACGTTTTCCAGCTCCTTTGAGAAAAGAGGGAAAAAACGCATATATTTTGCTCGGCGCACTTTACTCATTCAATTCATTCGAAAAATTGGATATATCATGACAGAGAGAGAAAAAGAGAGATGAGAAGGTGGATTAAAAGTAGAGCTGTTTCATGCAACTACAAGTAGAGAAAGCTTTCCTCTTTTCCTGACTTTTGCCTGAGATGTAGAACAGGAGGAAGACGAAGAGAATGCAGAATATTTATATTTCTGGTACTACTGCCGACTTACTACCACATCAGAGCACAACAACCGGCACGAGTGTCTTCGTTTGTTAATGCATCTGTATATTATACCGTTTCAAAGGTGTGTCCCGCAGGATTCATTGGAATAGCTCCCTCGATTCATTCACTGCAGGAAATTGCATGACAATAGCTTATATTATGCAGAATTGTGCTACACAATAATAGTATGGATTCTGTATTTCATATGGAAATTGTAATACAATTTCATACTCAAGTCACTAGAAGCAGCAGAAGTAGCAGTTATGATGAAGATCCTTCTAAGGAAAAGAAAAATGTATCCACTTCTCTCTTTTCACCATTTTCTATGCATAGTTTGTATGCGGAATTGTGGCTGTTGAACAAGGAAAAGCAACAGAGATAGAGAGAAAGAGAGATGCAAGGAAAGAAGTTATTATCCCAAAGAGCAACAATGTTTGCATCTTTACTCCTCCTCTTTGCTATTATATGCCTACTGTTAGACACGCATGGATGCACTTGCTAACCTTAATCATATGTAATGGCGATGATGATGAGGCTATATCATTTGGTAATGGATCTTGTTGATATGCAACTATTTGTATGTGTGTGTGCGTACCTATGTACGTACAATTTAATGTTATCAGCATAAACGTACATATTTTCTACAATAATTTATGAGCTTCCGCTTCTTTCTCTGTGACTCATGGCAAGTGTGCTCTGGTTCAAACTTTAAGAGCGGACTAGATCAAAGGTCTCCTCTCCTTTCTAAAGGAAGCAGACAAAATTTTCAGGAGTTCAACCAGACGCAAAAATACTAACATGCATTGCCATCATGAACTTTATGTGCGTGTACGTACGAATGCTTGTTTGTGAGCTAAGAAAAGTACCATAGTTCTTCCCAATATATTAAACTTTTATCCAATATGTTTCTCTCCATGCTACTACTACTTCTACCACTTATATTTGCGTATAATATTGACAGTGTTGTAAAAGTAAATGTTTAAAATTTCAAGAAGTTTTCAATATTATTTCCATGCTTTGAACTACTGTAATAAAATGTTTTTAAAAGAAAATAGGCTTAATGATTGCAGCTATTGTAGCAGTGGTGGCTATATTGGTTGGACACAGATAAGATCCTATAAAACCAACTTATTCTTGAATTCTCCAAAGGCTAGTTAGCTGTATAATTGTAATATCTTCATCATCGTCAGTAGTTGGACTTTCTTTTCTGCTCTTCTATTTACAAATAAGTCGTTAATAATGTGATGCTAAAAAGCATTCTTCTTCTTCCAGCAGCGTCATGTTTATTGAGCCATATAACTTGGTAAGTAGAAGAGCTAACAGTTAACTGTTTTGGGAGCAAGAAGGAGATGTACAGAAGATTCGATCTTCATTAGGAAGCTATTGTTGTTACTTGCTGCGTTGGGGAGATTGCTATGGCATAAACTCATTTTCATTTCATTGGAGACAAGTAAGTAGGATAAATATATAGTGCGTAGCAGCACTCACTCAATCAGTTGGCAATGAAAAAGAGCAAAGTGCAGGGGTCACATTTGACTACATTACTTGTCAAGCAGAAAATAGCTTCCGTGACAATATAAGTACACACGTGAAAAAAGTGAAATTCAATAGAGTTCCTACAAATCCATCACATCACACTAACCAACAGAAATAGAAGCAACCCCTCTTTGTGTTGTTGTTGTTGATGATGGTGATCGTCATCTTTCAACATTTTTCCATGAAACTTTATATTCCCACAACTACCACTACTAAAATGATAGCATCATGCAAGCAATAACGAAGAAGAGCATTAGTTGCAGTAAACTGAGTAAACTGCATTTTCTTAACTGCACGCATGATGCTTTCATGCAATATCTACAGGAAAAATATCTGAAAGAACCTTTTTTTTCATCCACTCACTCACATTTGTACATATTATGTTTACTGCTTACATTATTCATTCGTTCGTTTAAATAAAAAGCCACCCTGTTGCTCCCCACCATGTACAAACATACTGTATATAGTATAACTGTATGTATTTGTATCATTGCAAGTAGCAGCGGATCTTCACGAAAAAGCATTTTCTCTTCTCTGCACAAGATTATTATTATTATTACAACTCCTGCATTCCATTTATTTCCATTTCAATCTAAATAATACACTTTTCCCAAATAACGTCCAAGAAGACATTCAACTTCAGTTTCACCACCACAAACAACGCTACATACAATCAACCGCCTTCATCATCATTACCTTCATCAAACATATTATTCTCCGCAGAAGTCGTAAACTTGCGTTTGCACTGCACTGCTACCATCACCTTTCTACCACCCGTATTGCGTGCACGCATCACTCTGCACCACTAGTAAACTCATATAGCCTTGTCAACTAACACATCATTTCTCTCTTCTTTAAACATATTATGTATATTTACTGCGTAATTCACGAGAAAATGGTTGTAATATATATGTATACATGCATGCTCTATATTATTACATTATCTCTGCGCATATTTATTCTCCCTACTTGATTTGTTCTCTTTTTTCTCTTGCCCGTTTGGCATTTCAATTCAATCCCAAACACTAAAACCCGACTCATATCGTTCAGCCCCAGTCAACTGGCTGAGATACGGGAGAGAAAAGAGACATTCTGAATACACATCACATCAGAAACCGATAATTACATCAGTGACGGCTGGACTGCGTGTACTTTTCGGATAACAAGATGTCTTTTTATGTGCTTGCTTAAAACTCATTGTCATATATCATATTTATTCAAATGCATATGTATTTATGTGTGTCTGTACGATTCGTTTATCTAAATTCAAGGGGAAAGATGTCTGTCTGTACGAAATCATTTCTCTGTTAATAATAAATATTATGCATGAATTAAAAGACTCAATTACAGGATTAACTTGGTAACCCTTTCATTCACACTCATTTGCTTTCTTTTCATTTGTCAGCTTTTGACAGACACGCAGGGCAGCGGGGTTTTACTGACGTCGTCCTAGTAGTAGCAGCAGCAGCCTTCCTATTCCTAATGTGAAATTGAAAAGTTGGAGGAGATGAGCAAATGGAAGGCAATAATAATTTATTATTATGGAAACATTGAGTAAGCGAAGCCAAGGTAAACGAGCGAGGGTGTCTTTATGTTCTATGTGTACGTAAACTTGCATCATCAGACAGTGCGGGATGGGATGATTTCATCCTTTTTTAGGTTAGGCTGCTATTGACAATTACACGAATGACATCAAAATTCGTTCTAGATAAGAAATTTTGCGTTTGCATAATAACCGATAATAGTCAATGTTATTGTCTGTTTATATCACATTACTTTCCATAATCGTTTAAAGTTAAAATTGACAAAATAAACTGATCTATGTGTATAAAACTGATTGTTCAAGCTAAATGTGTACTCTTGTATTTCCTGGGTGGAATAATAAGTTTAGATACACAGGCGTCAACTGTCACCCCTTTTCAATCACTAGTTACACACTTCTCATTTTGTGTGGAGGTGTATGCTCAAAAAACACAAAGTTAAAAAATAATTATTCCTTTCATATATTTGTTCTGAAAAGTTCATATGGATTTGCCGAGTAAGCAACAAAGGTCGCATGACTCATAGTACAATTTTAGTGAAAAAAAAATTAATGGTTCTACTAAAAATTTAGTTAAACCTTTGCTTAGAATAATTATTACGTAGCTGAAAGCGAAGCGTCAGCAAGTATTGACTTTAGCGTGTTTGTCCGTCCGTCCGTCCGTCCGTCTG
>JAQFZH010001488.1:0-20966 GCA_034695485.1 Entomobrya nivalis
TCATACTGGCGAAAAGCCATACAAGTGTAAATTTTGCTCGAAAGCATTCAAGGAAAAATACAACCTGACTTTACACGTACAAGTACATTTGTAAGGAACAGCAGGCTTCAGATATCACAGACAACTGATGTGCTCCGATTACTTACATAATTTATAACTTACCTTTAATCACAAACAAACGTGTGCTGAATATTTGGCGGTGCATCGGCCATAATGTACTGAATTAGTATTTAAAAATTGCTTCATTTCATTATTAAGTCAAATTTGCTTAATAATATTTATGACATGCACCTGTCCAGAAACTGCACAGTGATATAACCAATATTTTGTACTGTTAAGTTTATGTACTAATGATATGATAACATGATGCAAAAATAAATTCTAATCCAAGCTCTTTTCTAGTACTTAGTTTAAACTACTCAGCATAAATTTAAATCAAATTAAAAAATACGGAATCATTTTTTCCATGTGCATTTGTTTTTAGTTAAAACATCTAACATATTTACTAATATGTAATTAAGCTGTTTACATGCATATATTCAATTTTGCCTACTCATAGTAAAACCCGTTTTAAATAAGATAAATAAATTCTGTCGTAAACCCTTTTGCTCATTTTTAAACACCAACGTTTAACTGGATAAATACAAAATAAACTTTATTTTTAAGTGTAAGTTGTGAGTAGTAATAAAACGTTTAAACAGAATCATTCTAATGATCCCAATTCACCAGTAGTGAATCATGCATAAAAGTTCGTATTGCTTCGTTTATAAAAAGGTGCCCCTTCAGCATGGTTTTTTCGCCTATTCTTTTGAGACTATTTTAGTTTCAGCCTATGTGTGTGTGAATATTGATGCTTGTATTCAAAAGTATTCATAATTGGTGTACGTGACAATGTGCTAATACTGAAACTAAACACTACAAAATAGTAGCAAGAATGTATTCATTCATCCACTTAACATAGCTATGTACAACTCACAATGCATAGTGAGAGTATAGAAGCATGAAGACTACCCACTTGTGTATACATTTTGTATGAACCTATTTTTAACGAAGGAGGACCTCACGATAAGTGGAATATGTTTCGTTGGACTTGAAGCTTAGTTTTTTATTTACGAAGTGACTGCTCACGTAATTGGTTTTCCACTGTTGTTCAGATGTAATGTACTATACATTTGATTTAAGCAACGCTTGGCTCGCATAATTTTACCTGTTTCTTTCTTAAAACAGTAATTTTATTGACAACGGCCAAGTGTGCCACGTATGTTTATCAGCGTTCGGACATTTAAGTAGCTTACGACAACATTTGAGAGTCCATATATGATAAAGTTTTAAAAGACTCAAATCAAATTAGAAATTACTCAATTATTTGTACCCAATTGATATATGATCAAGTATAATTTAAAATGAAAATGCATTTATTTTACTCTCTGTTCGAACACGTTTAGCCGTTGCTGATGTATTTGCAATAAGTGCTTATTTTTTTGGAATGGCACGTTATCAACAAGCCGGATATTTAGAGAAAATAATAGTATGAAAAACATGATTTCTAACAACTAACCCGTAATAATAAATATATTCTTCTGTGCTTGATAAGTATGTTGCACATTCTATTTACATATGAGTTTATCCGTTTATTTCATTCCTAATATGTTGAAACTATTGCGGTAGCCACCAAATAAACTTAGTCTGTATTCAGTATAGCCTGAGTTAGCTCACATCAAACGTAACAGTACATTTTGTATATCCAGCATGATATTTAAAATTATTAAAACGTTATTCTTGAAATTTTCTGCAAAGTATAAAACACCGGGATCTTTTGAATGCAAACATGAAGAATATTACTCAAGTTCGCCATGAAGTATGTAATGAATGTGCTGATAAAGACCAACGCTTAAAGAAGAAAAAAGATACCGAGTTTGAGTTGTTTGATTAATAACTTAAACCTCGTTACACCTTCTTAAAATACAAGTTCTTTGACGCGCCTCAGTGGTCTTATTACCTTTTAATACAGGCACGTGACAGCTAGTGTTAAGACCACTGAGGCGCGGCAAGGAACTTGTATTTCAAATCTATGTACATACTTTGCAATTCATCAAACTTGCAAGCTGTAGGAAAATTGGAGGGGCCATATTCTCCAATCAAAATGAAGCCTATTTTATTTGCTTATAGCAGAGAAATTGGACCTACGAAAACCCCACTTTTTAATTGACTGTTTGCCATTAACTTCTCAGAAGCAGCAGTGATCCGTAACATTCAAGTTACACACATGCATACATAAATATTTATTATATATTGACTTTTCTAATTTAAGCATATCATCATCTTCAAAATATCTGAACTAGTCTCAGTTGAGCGCTTTTGTTTGCATATTTAACCAAGGGTGTTAGATGCACATTCAATAGTACTAACAATTGCTCGTAACCCTTATCCCTTTGAAAAAAATGACACATAGTTTAACTCATGTGCGTACACCAAAATATTTAGCGTAGGCTTACGTGACTGGCTATTATTTATTATTTTAATCCCAAACCATAGTGGGAATTATTATAATAAATGCATCGGCCGACGTTTGTGTGCAAATGTGGGCATGCTTGAGGTATGTTTTGGTGAACGTTACGTTGAACTACTACGAGCTGTAAGTAGCCGAGCATCTACCGTTGAAACTAGTAGTGAACCCTGTTGATTTACTTGTACGTTACGTACATAATGGATAACATGTCTACGTAATCGCTTTATCCTTAAACCAGTGCTGCATTGGCAGTGCATTCATGCATATACTTGAAATAGTAAACGTATAGATGAATCATGGTACCCATTTGAGTATATATTGAAATATAATATGAAACTTTGGCATACGTGACCTTAAAACTATTATCAATCCAAACACAAACAATAGTGGGGTATGTTGAAATGCATTTATATACGTTTGAGGTATAAGTGTAACTTCAAATTTTTACATTCCGCTTGAAATGCAGTTCCGAAAAAACACGTTTAAAACTACTGAAGGGGTAAACTGGTCTACAGCCATGCTACGTGCATAAGAGAAACTTGCTAATACAATTCCTAAATCCAAAGACAAGGCAATTATGCGAGTACTCAACTGGGTATTAATATAAGATCATCAAAAGTACCTGTACCTGTTTTCTTACATCCCAATTATATAGTGTTGCGGTCATCGAATTATGAACAAGTAGAGCCATTACCTTAACTGACATTTTATTTCTCTGGTCGTGGAGCTAAGTTTTTATATTTTATTGTAGCTGCTCAAGTTGTTAGTTTTTTTCTGCTGTTGTGTAGATGTGATTTACGAAAAACATGACTTCTAGAGTTGGACTTACGTAATTCTTACCTGTTGCTGTTCAAAAATTATCATATTAATACGGTGATAGCGACTAATACATCTGTTGTATGACAGATTTCAGACCGAAAACAACCAAGTGCTATTCAAGGACAGAATATTTTTAACGAAATATTTACAAAAGTTTACCAAGAAGCCTACTTACTACTCCATCTTTTTACTAACTGAAGTTTCACTTCTGTTTATCAAGTTTCAATTAAGCCTAGGGTAAACTGAAATGGCGTCACAGAATTTGAATTTTTGTGAAAAAGTGTTTAGTTCGGAAACAGGTTTAAATGTACATAATAAATGTCACTATGGAATGCATCAATGTGTATCTTGTTACAAAGCTTTCAGAGATACGAGTTCTCTTAACGATCACTATCTCAGACATATCAACGAAAAACCCCACTTTTGTGACTTGTGTAGCGATTCGTTTGTGCGTGTCTTTCAATTAACAAGCCACCTTAAATCGCATAACGGAGAGAAGCCTTTCTCGTGCAAATACTGCTTCAAATCGTTTTATCGTAAATCTGACTTGATTCAACATGAAGTTGTGCATACTAAAATCAAACCGTTTGAATGTGACCATTGCGAAAAAGGCTTCACTCAAAAGGGTAACTTGGAAAACCACTTGAATACACATCAAATAGACACGCCATTCAAGTGCAGTCTGTGTTCTAAGTGTCTGGGATCGGCTTACTCCCTCAAAAAGCACATTCAAGGACATACTGGAGAGAAGCCTTACAAATGTGAAACTTGCGGCAAAGCTCATGCAAGAATCAGTAATCTACGGGAACACGAAAAAAGGCACAGTTCCGACAAGCGTCCTAGCTGTGAGGTATGCTTCAAGGAGTTTACAAGCAGAACTATTTTAAAAGGGCACATGACAACCCACAGTGGGTTGAAACCATTTGTGTGCGAATTGTGTGGGAGAGCATTTACACAGCAAGGTAGTTTGACAACACATACCAAAAGTGTTCATCGTCAAATAAAAGATCACTCTTGTAATTTATGCAACAAAAGCTTCTCGAGAAAAGATTTGATGGTGCAACACATGAGAGTCCATACGGGTGAAAAGCCTTTCAAGTGTCATAAATGTTCAGTTCGTTTTGTGCACCGTATTGGATTAGCACGTCATTTGATCAGTCATAGTTGATATCAGTACATTATAAGTAACACAAACCAATGTATCATTATCTTAAAGTTGTTATCGTTTGTTAAAAAATAGCCCATGACAATTTCATGGCTTTGTAAATAAAATTTCGAACTGCTCCACCATTATTATTTGTAAAAGCTAATGTTACATATAATCTTTACTCCTTGTATTTTTGGGCTATTCGGCTTAGAATTGCTCTTGTTTTAGGCAAAATAAAATACTATATTTAATGCATTTCTGTTTCTTTGGTAACTGAATATTAAGACATTTGGTCGTTGAGAAATAATAAGTCACCGTATTTTATAACATTTTCACAATCTGTTTATTATTATTGCCAATTTTATATTATAAACATTGATTTCTCGTAAATAAACCATATATTTTCAGATGAACTCGATAAATATCTAAAAACCTATTGACAAAATTTATATCAAAGCCTTACAAGACGCCGCAATAAGTTAAACTAAACGGAAATGACCAACAAGTTGAAGAGAAAAATGAAAGACATTTGTAATTTATTTGCAAATAGAAAGTAATTACATGTGAATATTTGTTTATCTCTGAGCATCCCGAAGTTGAGTAAAGAGGGCACTATTAATAATAAATATATTTAAGTTTAAAATCACATTAAGTGTTGCTTTTACAAACTTCTTGTGACAGAGGTTACAGTTGTGATTTTTGGTGGAACGGTGGCAATTTTCGTGTCGCCGTAGCTTGCTTATATTTGCAATTGTTTTGTCACAAATTTTACAGCGGTAAGGCTTCTCACCAGTATGTCCTTGAATGTGGCACTTGGGAGAAGCAGCTGATCCCAGACACTTGGAACACAAGCTGCATTGGAATGGTGTATCTGCTTGATGCGTATTCAAGTGGCTTTTCAACCTAATCTTTCTGGTGAAACTTTTTTGGCAATGGTTGCAGTTAAAAGGTTTGATTCCAGCATGCAAAATTTCATGTTTTATCAGGTCAGATTTGTGGCTAAATGATTTTGAGCAGTGTTTGCACGAGAATGTCTTCTCTCCAGTATGAGATTTAATGTGACTTCTCAATTCAGAGGAGCTGACAAACGAATCTTCACACAAGTCACAAACTATTAACTATTACGGAATTATTTTGTTCTTTAATTTACTTGAAAGAAGCCGGTAAAATGATGTAAGTCGAGCTCAGTGGAAACGAATCCTTATATAAATAACAACTGAACAAAAAACAAAATCCATTCACTTGAGCAGAGAATATGAATTGACAAACTTTTCGACCCGTCCAGACAAATAAATGCCATTTAAGGCAAGGGTCGGGGTTTACTCGTTAAAAATATGCATGCAATAGTGTAGATATGCACAAAGCGGTAATTGTAATGCGCGCTTACTTATACTATACAGAACACAAGTTGAAAAATTGAAATATTTTTTTTTCAACTATTGCTAAACCCAATCAGGGGTATTAAAGGCTTATTCAGTATTTGAGATAAAAATGTTTTGTATAAATCCATATGTAAATAAAATTATGTTCTGACAAGCATATCATTCAAGTCCGCCAACAAGTCCATATCTTCAAATAAATTCAAAAACAACTGACAATTCATGAATTAATAGACTAGTAAAATATTCTCTAAATCTAAACCAGATGTAACTTAAACGCATTTAACATTATCTAAACATGGGTTTCTGCTGATCAGACTACCCATATAATACTCATATTGTTCATAATCTCTTTTCAAAAAAAGTAAAGACAACCAACCATAGTAAAAATGTCAGGCACAATAATATACATGTGTGTACAACGAAATATTGAACGTACAAGGCAAGGCATTCACGCATCTACTCATTATAGTAAATGTATACATACACCAAAAGTCCCCATATGCGTATATATTATACTGCAGCCTTTTAATTTTCAACTATCGAATCATTTTGTTCAAGTCAAAAAGTCTTTGCTTGAAGTCTGCTTATATTCTGTTGTAATTTACAATAAAGTTGATTCACACAAAAATTGATTTGAAATATTTTTTCCGACAGTTCCTGAAACAAAGACAGTGACAAACAACACCCCACTATTTATGGCAAGTTTGGGATAGAATAATTCGCCAAGTGCCCAGAAATACCAGAGTAGTTTTGTATTAGATCAAATTTTTGACGTTTCAAGAAGCCCAGCTCCTTTTACTTACGGCATATCGAGTTTTAATTTAAGCTAAGAAAATCTGAAATGGCGAGTGAGGTATTTAAATGTGATTTATGTAAAAAAGTGTTCAGTTCGCAAAGTAATTTACTGAGGCATAACAATTGGCATCTTGGGATTTACCAATGCGTATTTTGTAATATGGCTTCTTATAATGAAAGCAATCTTAACATTCACTATCTAAGTCATATTAACGAGAAACCCCACTTTTGTGACTTGTGTAGAGATTCGTTTGTGAGTGCCTCCAATTTGAAAAGTCACATTAGGTCTCATACTGGCGAGAAACCTTTCTCGTGCAAACATTGCGTAAAATCATATACCCACAAATCTAACCTGACACAGCATGAAATGGCGCATACAAAAATCAAACCGTTTAAATGTAACCGTTGCGAAAAATCTTTCACCCGTAAAGGTACTTTAAATGGCCACTTGAATACACATAAAAAAGAAACGTCATTCAAGTGCAGCTTGTGTTCAAAGTATCTGGGATCAGCATCCTCTCTCAAAAGCCACATTCAATTACATACCGGAGAGATGCCGTATCGCTGTCAAATATGTGACAAGTCATTTGTACTAAGATCAGATCAAATTCGACATGAGAATGGACAAAGTGCCAACAAACCTCACAGTTGCCAAGTGTGTCACAAGAAGTTTGTTAGCGAAACAAATTTAAAGGGGCACATGACAATCCACAGTGGTTTGAAACCTTACTCGTGTGAGTTGTGCGGAAGAGCATTTAGAGAGCCAAGGAGCTTAAAAACACACACTAAAGTAGTACATCATCAAGTTAAAGACCATATTTGTAATTTATGCGGCAAACGATTCTCTTCCAACTGTAATATGTCGGAACACATGCGAGTTCATACAGGCGAAAAGCCTTTTCAGTGCCGAATATGTTTAGTTGCATTTCGACAAGAGAGCGTGTTTACACGCCATTTGGTCACCCACAATAAGTAAACGGCTTAATTGACTTGCATTACTCAAATAATATACTTTATAAAGCAGTAAATTTATGTTTTGATTATATTTAAGTTCTAAAACTATTTCGGTTGAATGTAAATATTTTGATGAAAAATTATGGATATTTAGTGTCTCGTAGTTAATTGAATATATTGGTATAGTATTTTACCGACTTTTCGAAATGATTGAGATCAGTTGAGTATCCTTTTAAAATAAAATTTGATTTTGAAATAAATTGTAAATATTATTTGTTCCCAGCTTTGTACTTAATTCATCACATTTCAGGACAAACATACATCTTTTTTTATATCTTTTGCACATCTCGATTGATTTGCAGTATTTAAATGCTATCTTATGTCGGATTGACATGTTCCTAAGACCCAACTAGTTTACATGATTGGGTTGCAAATTTAAATTTTATATTTTGCTCCTGAAGAGGAATGTGATAAGAATCTAAACGTAGGTATTGTGGTAGTAAAATTTATCTCGTACAACACTAGCTTGTTCCTAAAATATTTTTCGTTTTACAAATTATAACTCATAATTTTTCCTAAAAAATTGTTGGGGAAACTTGAAATTTCTGTTTGTTAGCTATAAATAAATAGTTTTGATGAAGGTTTTGAATTTATAAACTGCATTTGAATACTTTTCTGATGTGGAATTAAATTAATTAACTCTGATTTAAAGTTTCTTATAAGGTCGACTAAGAATAGTTTCTACATTAAGTAACATAATTACTGTTCATCCAAACGAGTTGCGACTTTATTTGCTATGTTAAATGTGACAGCAGTTCACTACTGCGTGAATATAAGCTTCGCATACAAACGTTGCTCATCACTTACACTTATGATATGAACATTACCCGTCTGCATAATCTCCAACATGTTAATGTGAAGGAATTTATGCACACGTTCAGCAAATACGAGTATACCAGCAAGATAAATACCAGTTTCTTGTACACTCCGTCACTGAACATTGTGTCGCATTTCATTTGATGTGATTTCTTTTTTATGCTGCATTGAAGACCATTTATTGTGACACAACGTTGCTCAGATAAAAACGTCTACATATTTTGGGCATATTAAATTAAGTTAAAATCATCTTAAAAACTATTCTCTAGTTCAACGCAGTGCATATGCGCTCAAAAGGGAGGGGAAACATTTAAGTACAGTCGCTTTATGCAGTAACATTAAAAAGTAACTCACGTTTTCTGTGCAATACTTTCTTTGCAGGTTTGGATAATTTTCAATTATTTTTTGTAAAAAACTCGACATAAGATGAGTTTTAAAACGCAATCCAAAGATCATCTTGGAACATACCAGTGCATATTTTCTAACAACGGCTTTAGAAGCGGAAAAAATCTTAATGGTCACTATCTGAGGCACATTAACGAGAAATCGCACTTTTGTGACTTGTGTAAAGATTCGTTTGTGAGTGCCTATGAATTGAGAAGTCACATTAACTCACATACTGGGGAGAAGCCTTTCTCGTGCCAACATTGCACTAAAACATTCTGATATATATCTAACCTCAAAAGACATGAAGTCGTGCATGCTGAAATCAAACCATTTAAATGTTCTCATTGCGAAAAAAGTTTCACCGATAAAATGATGTTGAAAAACCACTTGAATACACATCAAACAGTCACGCCGTTCATGTGTAGCTTGTGTTCTCAGTGTTTGGCGTCAGCATATTCTCTCAAACTCCACATTCACCTACATACGGGAGAGAAGCCTTACCGTTGCGAAATATGTGACAAAACATTTGCACAAGAAGGACATCTAGGGATACACAAACATCAGCACAGTTTAAGAAAACTGCATAGCTGTCAAATATGCCCCAAGTCTTTTGGTGACAATTATAGTTTTAAGCGGCATATCGCAACACACAGCGGATTAAAACCCTTTTTATGTGAATCATGTGGAAAATCATTTACGGTGCGATGCAACCTGAACAAACATACTAAAGCTATTCATCAGCACATTAGAGATCACATTTGTAATCCATGTGGGAAAAGATTCACTTCCTATTCCGAATTGGTAAACCATATGAGAGTACATACAGGGGAAAAGCCTTTCAAGTGTCACAAGTGTTTTCGTGTTTTCGCTCAACGAAGTAATTTACGAAGTCATTTGGTCGTCCACAATTAATAAATACAAAGATCAATTTAAATACTTGTAACCAATGTATTTTTAAAGAAGAGATTTTAAATTAAATTATTATATTCGTCCTTACAAAATAATTTCTGCACTAACATTCAGGTTGTCATGCAGAAAATATTTGAATTTGTTCATAGTTGGCTGATTTGTATCAGTTTATGTAGAGACATATATTATGATTTTTTACCGTTAGTAAAGGAATTTAAAAATGTTAAGATTTGCTTAAGATAGGTTATTTAATAAATTTAATAAATATACATTGTGTAAATAAAAAAAATTCTTTGTACTTCATTTTATTCATAACTTTCGAAAATTTAGTGCATATTTCTCTGCATTATATTAATTTTAAATTTCTAGGGTTTTAAAACTAATACTTTTCAAAATTTGATGCATAAATAGCATACTTGGTCGCATATTTTAAAACAGCCTGACTCACGGTTATATAAATGAGAATGTTCATTTAAATCCAAAACTTGTTGTACATTCCTATTCCTAAATTATCTTTAGGAATAAATGCTTATTGACAATACTGGCAATGCGTTAAAAGCAAGCAGCATTATCAAATAGTAATACATATGAATCTTATGGTAATTTAAATCCGTAATTTGTGTTGCATTCATACAACATAAAGTTCCTTCCTAAATTAACATTGATAGTACGGGCACACGTACAAGCTTAGCAGGACTAACATGCATACATTGATATCCAGTTAAAGAAATGTGCAACGGGTATCAGAAATGGGAGAAAATTGCGTAGTGAATGTGTCGTCAGTTTTATATTAGTCCATATCTGTTGGATAATGTGTTCATGTATAGTATTATGCATGTATGCAAGTGTAAATGTTGAGCCTTGGCGTACATGATAGTGCATGCATAATATTTTAAACACAAACAGCAGTAGTGAATGTAATGCTGTCGTGGTATACACGCATCAGAAGTACCAATTTTTATATCAATTGTATTACAGGCATTCTTTTTTACACAAGTAAACCCGTCGATTTAAATTAAATTGTTTTTTACTTGAGTTGAATGTTGTTTGGATATTTCCCAAGTAGCTTCTCATATCAACGGTGGGTTCTGCTGTGCAGTTGTAATTCACGATAATCTTGATTTTTATAGAGCTCGACTCACATAATTCTTTTTGTTTATTTCTTGAAAGAGTAATAGTGAATGACAACAAACTAATATTTATATCAAGGTTGAGACATAAATTAGACCGAACTATCATTGATGAAGAAGATAAATTTTTTATAGTTAATATTTAAAAGATCAAGCTATTCTTTACTAATCTTTGAGTTTTACTTATTTTAATAATAAACTAAAATGGCGTTGCAGTGTTTGAAATCGGATTTGTACCAAAACGGTGAAAATCACCAATGCGTATTTTGCAACCAAGCTTTTCGTAATACATGATTTCAACAAACAGCATAGCTGCCAAATGTGCCGCAAGAAGTTTTTTAGCGAAAATACTTAGAGGAGACACATGATAATTCACAGTGGTTTGACACCATTTGCATGCGATTTATGTGATACATCATTTACGGAGCGAGGTAGCTTGAAAAGACCTACTAAAGTTATTCATTATCAAATCAAAGACCATATTTGTGATTTATGTGACAAACGATTCTGTTCTAAAAGTAAGAAAGCTGAACACATGAGAGTTCACACGGGGGAAAAACCTTTCAAGAGTCACAAATGTTCTATATCTTTTGCACATCATTGCAATTTAAGGTATCATTTGGTCAATCATTGCCAATAGAAATTATATGAAGCACGATTTATTGTACAAATCTCGTATAGTGTTGTAAGTTTATATTTTTTAGTTTGACATTTGAAAATGGCAATAGCTAATTTTTTTCAAACAAAATGTAGAATTATCAAGCCCGTCCATATATATTTTTAGTAAAATTTTGATTACCCCGAATATGGCATTTTGGCGACTTTGTCATCAGAAGGAAAAAAACTTATGTATATCATATCGGGTTTAAATTAACGGGAGTGCATGGAGAATAGCTTCCTTTTTCAAATGCTGGGATTTCACAAAAGTGGAACAAGCTCCAGTAAAAACTAATTATATTGATAAAAATATGATGTAATTTTATCATTAGCTTGAATACGACATACGTATACATTTATTTGCAGAAACAATAAAACTTTGCGTTTCATTTTTGTTAACGTAATTACTATGCTTAATTTTGTCTCCAGAGCATATCTTCATCCCGTTTTATGGCATTGTGGTCCCCTACATTAATCCTATTGAATCTCCAACAAATGCATAAATTGAAAGGATTTGTTTACCCGCGAAAAATATCGTATAATAAACCTTGCTTGACTTCAAAAGTGTCATTCCTGGCATTCAATGAATTGTAGGCGTGTCAAGTGTAAGCATATTTTGTGTCCCAATTTTTACTATAAAAACTAAGATGAATTGTAATGTAAGACTATCGATGCGTAAATTTCGTGTATAATTACTCTCCTGTGTTTTCTATATTCTAAAGTATACGTTATGTCGTTTAACACAGGATAAAATAAAGTTTTAAGAGCTCTTATTTAAATTTTCTACGTACAAACACGTTTTTGATTACAACATAAATGACAGTTGCGTAAAATTTGGTACACGAATGTCATATTTTCTCGTATGTACTTTTAAATGAAATCCAAACCCCAAGATGTCATGTCCGTTTGAACGCAAATTTTTTGCCGCATTGATATAAAGTTGTGTTTAATTTAAATCGTCTAATGGCAATAAGTCTTTGAGTTGTTAACTGGCAATTTCAGATAGTAGCATGTGCTCCACATCAATAATTACTATTACTAGTGCCAACACTAAGGCCTCAACTACTTACAATTTTGTTTACGTAAATTCAACGATTAGTTAATCAGAATTACCTCAAAATTAACCACAACTACACAAACACGCCCGTAGATGCATCCCTGCCGAATGATTGTTTGTGTTTGAAATGTTAAGACAAATGATTAAAAAATTGGTGCATAGACTCATACGTAATAAACAATAACTGCACATATTATCCATTAAATATGTAGTATAAGTTATGTTGCAATTTACCTTTATCGAAGAAGTAATTTAAACAGGTGGGCACAAATGAACTACAAAAATTATATTTTTCCGCTAGAAATATACAAGTTTTGATAACAAGCGTGTCGGAGTTCGTTTTATTTAGGAAAAAATATTTATAATCGTTGCAACTAGAATAATGCGAGTCACAAATCGTATGACCAGTCAACATGTATGCTGATTGATTAATATGCGAACTGTTTTAAACGGGTTTAACGACCTTGTTATTATTGCACTAAGAAAAGGGAATTCAAATGCTGCATAAACTAAAAAGTTTAAATAACTTTTGTGTAAATTTATTGTGAAAGAATCGTATTCAGTATACAGCTGGTCATAAAAAATATTTACTATTTATTCTAGTACCAAATTTAATTTCCGTTAGAATTAAAACATTTCTTACATATTTTCATCAAAATATTTTCCATAATATTTTAATAACATAAAACTTAAACTGCATTCAGAAAAAAATATATATATCAACTTATTACATTGTAAACCATAATATTCACGTAATTTACTTGCGTTACTGCAATACTTATTTATTGTGGACGACTGAATGACGTGTTAATCCTATTTCATGTGCAAATGCGATGAAGCAAATGTTACACTTAAAAGGCTTTTCTCCGCTATGTACTCTCATATTTTGCGCCATATTACTCTTTGAAGAGAAACGTTTATCACATAAGTCACAAGTATGGTCTTTGATTTGATGATGAACTACTTTGATATGTGGTTTTAAGTTACCTCTCTCTGTAAATGCTTTTCCACATACATCACATGCAAAAGGTTTCAAACCACTGTGAATTATCATGTGCATCTTCAAAGCAGTTTTGCTTACAAACTTCTTGTGGCATATTTGGCAGCTATGGTGTTTGGTGGAATCATGTCTGTTTTCGTGTTGTCGTAGATGACCTTTTTGTACAAATGCTTGGTCACTTGCTTGCTTGACATTGGTAAGGCTTCTCTCCAGTATGCCCACCAATGTGTTTTTTGAGAGAAGTAGCTGATGCCAGACACTTCGAACACAAGCTGCACTTGAATGGCGTGTCTGTTAGATGTACCTTCAAGTGGTTTTTCAAATAGATTTTTTGGGCAAAACGTTTGTCGCATTGGGAACATTTAAATGGTTTGATTTCAGCATGCACACTTTCATGTTTTTCCAGGTTAGATTTATGGATAAATGATTTTGGACATTGCTTGCACGAGAAAGACTTTTTCCCAGCATGGGTTTTAATGTGTCTTCTCAAATAAGGCGTACATACAAACGAGTTTTCACACAAGTTACAAAAATGGGGTTTCTCGTTGACATGTCTTTGATAGTGAATGCTTAGTTTGAAGGCATCTCGAAAAGCTATGTTGCAAAATATGCATTGGTGCCTTCCAAGATGCCAAATAGTGTGTATTTGTAAACTTTTTTTCGTACCAAAAACTTTTTCACAGCAATCACACTTAAAATTCTGGGCCGTCATTTAAGATGAGTTTAAATAAAACTCGATCAGCTGTACATAGAAGGTGCTTAGGTTCTTGAGTCTTGTCAGTCAATAAGACTTCTTAAAGAAATAAACAGGTTAAAATAAAGTGAGTTTAGCTCTGTGGCAATCAGGTTTCTTTGAATTACAACTGGGCAGAACTATCAAACTATTCTCGTGAGCAGCTACTTTTTAACTAATAAACGTATGCCGTAATCTGAACACAAACGTATGTCGATGCATTGCAATAATCCATGATATTGCTTTTGTTTAAAATGAATATGTATACGTCACGTACTGCTAGGTTCAATACATAATTTGATGAACAAGCCTGCGCAAAACTGTAAATGTGCATAATGGTCTAGTAGCAACAGGACATTTCCCATGCAATAATACATGGTAATATTGCTAGCTTTCAACGCCTTACCAGTATTGTCAACAATCATTTATTACTAAGGAATGAATTCAAGAGATAATTGACAAGGATGATAATGTTTTATACAGATAGAAAAAACTCAAATTTTGTGGTTATCCCACTGTACAAGCTGCCAAAGTAAACATTCGCCAACCAAGTGATTCGCTTTATGTGTTTAGTATGTTGTGAAAATATCTTATTGATAATTAGCATGATTTTATTTAATCGATACAATAACGACGGTACGACATAAACTATGTGAACTACGTTTATCAAAGGTAAGGAGTACCTTTAAATTGATCCATTTTTTAAATTATACGGGAATGGCAAAAACTTGATATCTCTAACAATTGATATATTTGGATAGCATAAATTTAAATTTACCGGAGAATAGCTGGTCTATTCGTATTGCGCAAGCAAAACATAAAACTGGACCCAATGGTATAATACCATAACTCCTATGACTGGGCGTTATTTAATATGCAATCAATTTGAAGTTTTTTATTGAACATAGCGATCAAACATTAGGAAAATATTCAAATGCTACAAATAAATAAGTACTAGGAAACAATATGTACACAAAATATATTTTCAAATGTAATGAATTATGTATACTAATTTCCAGCACTAAAAATATTAACTATTAAATTATTTACAACCGATTTTAATTTGCTGTAATATACTGTTTCAATAAGTTCCATTAAATTTCAGAAGCTTTCATTCAAACATTTTTATTCAAGCATATAACTTTTAAATGTAAAAACATAAAATGAAGATATTTAAACCGACAACAATTTATAATATAATAAAATATAGTATGCCAATTCAAAAATTTATTTATTGTGGATGGCCAAATGTCGCGTTAATCCACCTCCTTGTCCAAATACGGTTAAAAAATTATGACACTTGTAAGGTTTTTTACCCGTATGAACTCTCATGTGTGACGCCATATTACTCTTTGAAGAGAAACGTTTTTCACATAAATCACATGTATTATCTTTGATTTGACGATGGACAACTCTAGTGTGTGTTTTCAAACTACTTTGCCGACTAAATGCTCTCCCACACAAATCACTTGAAAAAGGTTTCAAACTAGTGTGAACTGTCATGTGCTGCTTCAGTTTGCTCTTGGAAATCAACTTCTTATGGCATATTTCACAGCTGTGATTTTTGTAGGAACTGTGAATCTTTTCGCGTTCCCGTAGATCACATTTTTGAGCAAATCTTTTCATACAAGTTTGGCAGCGGTGAGGTTTCTCTACAGTATGTCGTTGAATGTGCCTCTTGAGAGCACCGGCTGATCCCAGAAACTGCGAACACAAACTGCACTTGAATGGTGTCTCTGCTTGATGTGTATTCAAGTGGCGTTTCAAATTATGTTTATTGGCAAACGTTTTTGGGCAATGGTTACATTTAAAAGGTTTGATTTTGAGATGCACCATTTCATGTTGAATCAAGTCAGATTTACGACAAAAGGATTTTGAGCAGTATTTGCACGAGAAAGGCTTCTCTCCGGTATGCGATTTAAGGTGGCTTCTCATCTCAGATCAAGTCGCAAATGAAACTTTACATAGATCACAAGAGCTTGGTTTCTCGTTAATATGTCTCAAATAGTGTTCGTTAAGAATGCTTGCACCACGAAAAGTTTTCTCACAAAAAACACACCTGTGCGTTCCAAGATGACAATTATAATGTGCTCCTAAGCTTGCTTTCGAACCGAAAACTTTATTACATACGTCACATTTAATATTCTGGGACGCCATTTGAGTTAAGCTAAATTTTGATAAGCAGTACGTAGAAAGAGTATCTTGATTCACTTCTTAAATAAAAATGTTGATAAAAGAAAATTTAGGGCATTTGTGTGTTTTAATATCTGTGCGGAAATCAATTTGGTTGTGACTTATAACTAAACTGCAGCAGACTAAACATACTTGTCTGATCAGTAGATTGGAAAGAAAAGTTTTAAGTTTAGAAAAATCTATACCACTTAAATAAAGGGCTTTGTTCCGTAAAAATAAGCAATACAACATACACGCATAGGTTCACGTTATTTCTAAGAGCAAATTTTAAATATTTTTGTAGGTAAAAAGGAACTGGTCCGTACTATAAAGGTATTTGGGTCTATTTTATTTTTCATAATGGCATAAACAGACAGGCAAATCACAAAACTGTTTCAAGAAAGAAACAGGCTAAAGTCATGACAGTCGGGCTCTAAGGAAATTAAGTTTACTAGGATTTACAAACAAACAGCTGAACCAAACAATTTATATGAGCAACAACTTGGGAAATAAAATACTAAGTTTTCGGTCGAGTGTAAAAAAGCTACTGACTCGACTCGTTAAGAATAATATAAGTAAAAATAGTATACCGAAATGGGTACTTTTACCTGTATACACTTTTACAATGAATAGTATTGGCAAAAACTACCTTGTCAGGGGAGCACTGGTTTTGTTATACAGTGGATCAAATGAATAGGAAAACGCATGTGTATCTAGCATGAGCTATAAATTCGTAGTCCCCAATAATATATTCAAAGGTAATGTTTAAGCTCCATACAGTTGCTGCGCATTCAAGTTTACTATTTTAAAGCGTACCTTAAGTTTAACAGCATCTACATAATAGCTAATGCCGGTATATATTCCAAACACTACTTGTATTGGCTTTAAAAAAATACACTCACGTACCCCAAGTTTCAATATTAAGGTCTGTATTCATGCGTGTAAATATATACCTATGCACACATTTATTAACACATATGGAAGAAAAGAACGCTCATGCATTTAAACATGACTATACTGCTAGCTTTGAATTCATTACTATTATTGTAAACTTGCATTTTGAAGTAACTTGCAAACGTAAGGAAATATGCCAAAATTTATGGGTTGACAATAGCTGCTAAATTGATTTAGAGGTGTGGATTTTATTTGAGGTCAGTGGCTAGGTCATTCAATTGATGCTTAAACAAAATAAAATTTTGCATGAGTTTATTTATAGTAATAATTTATGATTATAATAATGTCTGTTTATGATAAAGTCTAACGTTGGATTTGTTTAAGATTTGAAATTCCTTAAATTTAACAAATATGCCTCGCATAAATAGAATTTAAATCTTGGTACTTCATTTCATTCAGCATATTCTGAGAATTTTTTCATTATGGTTAGCATTATACTAATTCAAATTTTAAAATTTCAAACCTGATACTTTCTATACACGTACACTTGTTTTCTGCTTAAACTTAAGATATAAATAGCTACACCAAATGTGCACGACAAACAATTATTTAGTCACAAGTTTTGAACGATAATCTACCTGATAAGTCCGTAAAGTATCATACTAATTTAAATCCGAAACTATATATCCATTCCAATAATGCTAACTTGACTTAAAAATGCCAATCGGCCATACTGGCAATGTGTTTCAAGCCAGCAGCATTGCATGTAATAATGCAAAAGAAACTGAACATTTGTGGCACTTGAATGGTTTTTCGCCAGTATGAAGTCTCATGTGTTCCACCATCGTACTTTTGGTCGAAAACCGTTTGTCACATATATGACAACAATGGTCTTTAATTTGATGATGAACTATTTCAGTATGCGTCTTCAAGCCACCTCGCTCTCTAAATGCTCTTCCGCATGACTCGCAAACAAAAGGTTTAAAACCACTGTGAATTGCGATGGGCTTTTTCAAATCACCTTTATCATCAAACTCTTTATTGCATATTTCACAGCTGTGATTTTGGTTGGAGCTGTGTCTATTTTTGTGTTGCTGTAGATTGCCTATCAGTGCAAACGTTTTGTAAAATATTTGGCAGCGGTAAGGCTTCTCTCCAATATGTCCTTGAATGTGCCTTTTGAGCGTCCCAGCTGATCCCAAGTACATAGAAAACAAACTGCACTTAAACGACGTGTCTGTTTGATGTGTATTCAAGTGGTATGCTAAAATACTTTTCTCGCAGAAACATTTTACGCAATAGTCGCATTTAAATGGTTTGGTTACAGCATGCCGTATCTCATGTTTCCTCAGGTAGGATCGTTGCGAAAATAATTTTGGACAACGTTTGCACGTGAAAGACTGCTCAACTGCATGGAATTTATTGTGACTTTTCAAGTCAGGGGCACATGCAACAGATTTTCTAAACAAGTCACAGAAGTGTGGTTTCTCGTTAATATGTCTGAGATAGTGATCATTGAGATCGCTTCCTTGTCTAAAAGCTTTGTTACAAAATATGCATTGGTACCTTTCAAGATAATGATAGTTATGTTTGCGTAAATTTCTTTTTGAACTGAACACTTTTTCACAAAAATTACATTTGAAATTTTTGGACGCAATTTAAGTTTTTATTATTTTAATTGACATGTGATAAGCAGTAAGTTTGTACAGTTGAGATTCCTATGTCGGTATTCAAATAGTAATGTTTGTAAAAGAAAAATATTAGGTTCTCAAATGACATTTGACACTGTCATAACCTCTGTACTTTTTTAGCCTAGTGTCGTCAATAATTTATGTTGCTTCTGTCTATTGATCTTTTATGTATGCTTGACCAAGTGACGTTTTAATCCATTACGATGTGCAAAAGAAACTGAACATTTGTGGCACTTGAATGGTTTTTCTCCCGTATGTACTCTCATGTGTGACGCTACCTCAGACATACAAGAGAATCGTTTGCCACACAAATTACAACTATGGTCTTTAATTTGATGATGAACCACTTTAGTATGTGTTTTCAGGCGACTTCTCCCGGTAAATGTTTTCCCATATAAATCACAAGTAAATGGTTTCAAACCACTGTGAGTTAACACGTGCCGCTTCAAGTAACTTTTTTGAGAGAACTTCATATTGCATATTTCACAACTCAGAGTTTTGTTGAAACCGTGCACCTTTTCGTGTCGCAGTTGATTACCTTTTTCTGCAAATACTTTATCAAATGCAAATCTGACATTTGTAAGGCTTTTCACCAGTATGTCCTTGAATGTGCAATTTTAGTGCCGAAGCTGATCCTAGACACTTGGAACACAAGTTGCACTTAAATGGCGTGTCTGTTTGATGAGTATTTAAGTGGTTTCTCAAATGATGTTTAAAAGTAAAGCTTTTTTCGCAATTGTTGCACTTAAATGCTTTGACTTTTAGATGACATAGCTGATGTGATGTCAGGTTAGATTTTTGGGAAAATGTTTTTGGGCAGTGATTGCACGAGAACGGTTTCTCTCCAGTATGACATCTGATGTGATTGCTCAATTCATGGACATTCACAAACGAATCTTCACACAAGTCACAAAAGTGTGGTTTCTCGTTAATATGTCTAAGATAGTGAATGTTAAGATCGCGTTCACTATAAAAAGCCTTATTACAAAATGCGCACTGGTGCCTTCCAAGATGCCAATTGTTGTGCTTTCGTAAAGCACTGCGAGAACCGAGCACTCTTTTACATAAATCACACTTGAATATGGGGGTCGCCATTTTGATTTTTTAGTTAAATTTTAACTTGATATTCAGTAAGTAAAAGGAGCTGGGCTTCGTGAAAGGTCAAAAACTTCAAGTAAAATAAATATTGTAATTTATTGGCACTTGGCGATTTATTGTCTCAAACTTGTTGTAAATCGTTGAGTGTTGTTTGTCACTATCTATGTTTCAAGAAGAAAACTGCCGGAAGAAATGTTTCAAATCGAGTGAGAGGCAACTTTAATGTAAACTACAACAGCAGAACAAAACCCGGCTTCAATCGATGGTTTTTTACTTGAACCAATGAATTTATCAGTTAAAAATGAAATACATATCGTAAAATATATACGCATATGCGTACTTTCATGTATATTTTTATTTACTAATTTGACTAAATGCATGATGTATTTACGGGCATAAAATGCTGGTATGCACGAAGCATGTTCTACAAATTTGTAATCCCCAATAATAGTTTCAGAAGTTATGCCGGAGCTCCTAACATGTGATACAAACTTAATGGTAAGTAAAGCAGAAGTACCTACAATTTGACTACATACACAACCATCGGTGATCCATTCCAATAATCCACACAATGCTTTGTGTTTAAAAAGGTGATATATACGTTGTCACGTAAGCCAAGGCTCGATATTTTTGTGTACACACATGCATAAACCTGTGCCTGTACCATTTTACTCTGATCTTTAAGCCTGCATGGGAGTTCTATTTATATCCACAGGAGACGAGGACCAACACCAAAATTCTTCATCGTTTTTGTAT
>JAQFZH010001489.1:0-20961 GCA_034695485.1 Entomobrya nivalis
CCCAATATTCCAGCTCCCCAGCATCCAATATTCTGGAGATATGGTTCGGTATGGTAGGTTAGGTTGGGTTCGGTTTTAGTTATGGTTCGGTATGGTAGGTTAGGTTGGGTTCGGTTTTAGTTATGGTTCGGTATGGTAGGTTAGGTTGGGTTCGGTTTTAGGTATGGTTCGGTATGGTAGGTTAGGTTGGGTTCGGTTTTAGATATGGTTCGGTTGTATGGTTAGGTTAGGTTTAATTTTTAATTAGATTTGGTACCAAATGGTGGATGCCAATGATAGCTTAATACAAGACCTACTCCAACCTAACCTACCATACCGAACCATATCTAAAACCCAACCCAACCTAACCAACCATACCGAACCATACCTAAAACCGAACCCAACCTAACCTACCATACCGAACCATATCTAAAACCCAACCCAACCTAACCAACCATACCGAACCATACCTAAAACCGAACCCAACCTAACCTACCATACCGAACCATAACTAAAACCGAACCCAACCTAACCTACCATACCGAACCATAACTAAAACCGAACCCAACCTAACCTACCATACCGAACCATATCTCCAGAATATTGGGAGCTGGGAGCCAGAATATTGGGTGTTGGGGAGCTGGAATACTGGGTGCTGGGGTGCCAGAATATTGGGAGCTAGGAGTAAGAATATCGGGAGCTAGGAGCTGGAATATTGGGAGTCGGGAGCTGAAATCACGTTTTTTAGGGTGCTGGATTCAGGGTGCTGGAATATTGGGAGCTGGGAGCTGGAATATTGGGAGATGCACCTAGATGGGGTGCTAGAAGCTGGGAGCTAGAATCACGTTTTTAGGGTGCTGGAATAGTGGGAGCCGGGTGCTGGAATATTATGGCCTATTATTATGAAACTGAAACATGAACAATGCGACGTCAAAAAAGAAAACTTAGAGGCATAAAACAATGTACAACAAACTCTTTGTGTTAGAATTAGAAGTTTGTTCGTGAAAGTGTATTGCGTTGGTTTGGTACACGAATTAATTTAAAAAATGTAATCCTTTTAAATTGTTTTCGTTTTAGCTTTGGTGTTTGGTGGCGGAATTGTTCCAAATAGTGCAAGTTTTAAAATCAAGAAAAATATTGATCTTCAAACAATAGACCGGTCGCAGTCGTGACTTGTTACTTTTCGTTCACACGTAGTAAGTAATTTCATGTAAAAAACATTATATTTTTACAACGAACGACTATCTGTAGCCTGCGCCTGTAGAGCGTATAAAAAAAATTCATCCTGCTTTTTATTGCTTTAAATTACAGATTGTCAGAAATTTAAGATGAATCCATTAGGGGATCAAGCGGAAGCACCAAAACCAAAGCGCGGAAGAGGCCGACCCCGGGGTACTAAAAATAGTACAAAAAAGGCATCTGCGCAGCCGCAGCCCTTAATTTTTAAAGTAAATACACGTGTACCTGTTGTAAGTGTGCATCATCTTCATCTGACTGTAATATAATATCTTTAATATTACTGGTAATTAACTAATTCCGGAAATGTTTTGAAGGTTGTCCATCCGCAGTCAGATTTATGCAACATGGGTATGGGTGTTCGTGCAGGAGCTAGTAATTTTCATGAGAAGTTTGCAAGTATGCCAATGGCGGAATCTGTTACAAACGTTACAATTCAGCCTGGTCAAAGTGGTAGTGGTCATCCCGTAATTTATAACTACAACTATTTCTGGCCTTCCAAAGATGGTGGCATGTTAGGTGTTCATCCAATTCCAATACCGACTCAACATAATCTTGAACATCGCAACGAAAATGAGTCCCAGGAAAGCCGAGGTTTGGAGCAAATCAATAATGCGGAAACACAGACTTCTCATGATCAGAATCTACGCAGGGACAGCACTTCTGCTGATGTGCAACAACAAGAGCAAGTACGTTAAGACTTGAGCAATATATTCCATTCATAGGTTTCAAATTTCATTTTCTGTGATATAATTTGATTTTTAAAATATTGAATATAGAATTATGAAGATTTATCTTCATCTAGTAGTCCAGATATGCAAGGCTACATTAATGCAATGAAAGCCGCAAATTTGGGAGTAAACTCGTACATGTATCAAAGGTTCTTGAATCTGGTGGAGAGCTACAAATTAAAAAAGTATGGGTTTTAGAAATTCAGTTAATGTTTTATCATTTAATGGTTTAAATTGAAATCATAGCGTAGGAATAAATTTTAAACTTAAATAATTTTTAGAATCGCTGATCCGGTTTTAATGAGCCATGTCAAGGCGCTGTTTGCAGGTTATCCCGAGCTGGCAGACAGATTTTACTCTTCTCATCTCCCTGCCGAGGACATTGCATCCGTCGGTTATGAAGAGCAACAGCTTTCAGTTGGAAATACTGTTACGATAAGGTTGCCATTTAATAATTTAACATTTGTTATTGTTTAACATTTAAGAGTTTAGCATTCTGTCTTCTGTCCTGTTTTGTCTGACATTCTATTTATTTACTCTACTAGTAATTTAGGACAGCAAGTACTTGGCAATAATGATCAGTCAAGTGCCACTAATCTCACCGAAGATATACAAGATGAAATTCCAGAAGAGGTTTCCACCTCGCAGGATGCTTCCAGTGTCAGATACGGTAGTACAGAAGAGGTGCAACCCATTCATGATAACGAAGTCATGATATATCGTCGAGCTATACATTGGATTTGTCAACTGCAGGTAACTTAATCCATTACTACAAGAACATGTTGTAAAGCAAACATGCCTTTAATGTTGTTATGATTCTTGGAATAAACTTTATAGTGCCGATTTGGAAACGATTCAGCTGAATTTAAAAAAGTTTTAGAAGCACTTTCTGCACTATATGAAGCAAAGAAACAGGCAGATAAAGAGTCTGGTGGAGGCAACTCTGAAAAGACTCGACAAGTTTATGAACAGCGGGGAATTGAGACCTTTGACCTTTTAAATGACCTTTTAGAAGACCAGCCTGATCTTTTAGAAGAGATAAGGAATCACTTTACCTCCGAAAAAACATATACAGCTTTTTTTCGAAAGGGTGTAAGTTCACGCATTATACAATGCGTATATTTTTTTATTATGACTTCATGCTAAACTGAAGTATAATTTATGTTATTAAAATCAATTATTGTGTGACTATTTTGTGTATAGGGGGGTATGACACCATTGCCCATGGTAGTCGACAATGATGTTGGGGCATGTACTTTGGAGAAAGAAATAAACTCAACATTACGAACCCAAAAACAGGGCAGTAGTCAACGCCGAAAGTCGCCGCTTGTGGTAACACTAGATGATGATGAAGACGAAGACCCAGTGGGGATGACAAGCTTAGTTGAGAATAAAAATCCCGAGTTGATAACCCTTGATGAGGATGAGGATACAGATCAGAAGTTGACTATTTCAGAAGTGCATGAAGATACAGATCAGCAAATGAAAAAAGTTGGGGATGAGGACACAGATCCGCAGTTGACAGATTTAGTTGGGGATGAAGATACAGATCAGCAAATGACAAAAGTTGGGGATGAAGATACAGATCAGCAAATGACAAAAGTTGGGGATGAGGATACAGATCAAATGGTGATAAATTTAGATGAGGATGAAGATCAGTCTGAACAAGATGTTGCCGTGATTCCTAATAGTGTAAGCAAACTTTAGTCCAATTTAGTTTGCGGTCGTGGGATAATAATGTCCGCACCGTAGTAATTTCAAAAATCTTTTTACGATCACTCAATTTTTCTATATCTGTCTGATGTAAAATTGCATAGCTAATTTTTGAATTAACGACAGTTCCGATTCCAGTCCGGTTCTTCTCCAGGACCATTCATTTACTATTTGCATCCAAAATCATTGCACGACAATGCCAACTCTTAAAAATACAAGTCGGCACAATTTTAGTAACATATTAATAATTTTTAATTCAGTAATGTCGATCTAGTCAATGATTACCATGTACGTGTAGGCTAAAAATTTCCGTTTGACTACAAAAAGGGGTATTGTGAGACGAGACCAGGAAATTACGTGACAGTTTTTTTTACAAGACAAGTAGACCAGCATAGCAGACAAGTACAAATTTTCTTAGTTTTCTTCTTCAATTTATTGGACTACCGTTCACCTACTATTGAACTTTAATTCTAATTAAAATAAAAGCAGTTTTTGGTAGGCATATCATTATATTAATTTTATAAATTAAAGTGGATTTTAAAACTTGCGTTGTATATTTGACAGTACCGTACTTGGTCAGTAGAAAAACCTTCCGATTTGCCGATTCTATACCATTGCCAAGAGAGATGGGTTCTGGAAATATGCTCTAGCTTATCTCCAATCTTGATTAAAATAAAGAGTCTTCGCAACTTCATCTGCAATAACTTACAAGTGACTTTTTCGAGATATGACAAAGATGATTCCCAATCCGATGAAGAGGAAACAGAACGTAAAGCTCTTGCAACTAGTGAAACGGAAGATGAAAGTACGTAATTTGTACTGTACAGGGTATGCAAAATCTTCTTAGACCATTTTTATAACTGCTTAATTACCTTTTTTAAAGCGATGAAAACGCAGGTCCGTGGAACCTACAAGATGCACCCGGCCACATTTTTTCAGCCTAAGTGTTCCGGAAGGACATCGCTTTGCAATGAAGTGTTGAATAACCAGTACTTTACTGTTGCTCATCGAAATAAATTTCTCGAAATCACGAGAAATAAGGAAGAGGAAAGGATGGATGATTACGAAGACGCGCGGTTTGAGGTAAGTTTAAAAGATATTTGGAACAAATTACTTGACGTTTGTTCCATGCTAAGAAATAATATAATCGTAATTAAAAATATCACTCTTTTTTAGGCGGATATGCTGCTACACCGCTCAGCGCGTACCATACAAGTTATGAAGGAGTTAGAAACGAAAATCTCTGAAATGAGTGACGAAGAATTAGAACACTTTCAGCTTGGAAATGAACTTGGAGGAACATCCATTATACACCAACATGTCGTGAAACTACTTTACAGCAAAGAAAATGAAGGCATGATAATAATGGGACTTCAAAAGTGTCCAGTTTTATTTGTTCCTGGAGTTCTAAAAATGCTAAGTGTTCGTGAGAGGGAATGGAGTGAATTCAAATCCAGGTGGAATGATTTGATTAGTACTGACCTCATAAAGTTTACGGCAAAGTATCAACGCAAGAAGAAATTCCATTCTGACCGGCGTACTCAGAAGCTTAAACGTCTACTACTGTGGCAGAATGCGGGGAGGGATGGAAAATGATTTATGAAACATGAATGATATTATTTTCTTCAATTAATGGTTTTAGTAATCACTTTTATGTTACTTACATCCTTTTATATTTTAATTTTTTTGTTTTATCCTCCAGAACAAAGTAATCTTAGCATAATTTAGCCTTACAGATACTTGAATTCTTTTTTATTTCACATGTTTTAATTCAACTCCTTATTTACAGACTAAGTACACCTATCAATATTTTATTGTAGCTATATATTTTGTTAATAATGTATATATTACAATTACAAGTAAACATTCATATTTCCATTAATGAATAAAAAATTCTTTGTAAAATATACCTGTGTTTAGGAAAAGATTTTAGACACAAGCATTGCGAATCTCATGCATAAATACTTCGTTGTTAGAGATAGAACAAATCAAAATGTTATGTTACCACTTTACCACAATGTACAGTATGGGTTGCTGCGGGGCGTTTTCATGTTCATGTGTCACCTTTTGTTTTTGGTTGCTTCATCCTGAAAATTTTGTTGTCATTGTTAGGTATCACATCATAGGCATCAAGATGAGTAGTATGCTTTAATTAAAAGACAGGAAACGGCTGAGAGGTACCGTGAGAAAATAAACTACATGATAACTTTTCTGGATTTTCACATGCTTGCATCACCAGGATAATAGTGATAAGCAAAATAAGTTCGTCTGATTATTCAGGATAGCAATTAGCGGAACTTAACCCAAGTCTTATTGCATAGTGAACCAAAACCATTCTTGACACGTTCCCCCATCCGTCAACTTACGTGGTCGGAGGAACCTGCTGCGTGAGAACAATAGAAGGGAAGATTTCGTATGAATTGATGATGATGTGTTTTGCAAAAAACTTACTTTTGTATCCCGTGCAATCATTCCACACATAACATACGTGTTTTATAATAGATGCAAAGTATTATTATTAATTGTGATGCAATGGCAATGAATAAGCTATTTTTGATTTTTTTTATATATTTCTTTTACAATAATAAAAACTATATTCAAAACCTCATATGAATGATGCACTTTAATAACATGTACAAACTAATAAACTTGTATGAAAATCTGAAAACTGACTTTGAATGTTGAGTTTATATATTTCTTTGTACATGCAGTAGTATCATGAAAAAAGTTGCATTCCCGTTTCAAATGAACTCCCACGACAATCGTATCAGTATGAAGCAACAAGCCCTGAGAATTATTAACCGAATGAGTTTTAATTTGCTTGGTTGTATCATGTATCCACGCAATACGCGTTTTTGATTAAACTTTCAAAAACATGTTACGATGTAAGTATGACGATGACGAGGTGTAAGCAAACGCTCCAAATTTTTACACAACAACAGTGCTAAAAGTCAGTATCAATCAGCATCAGCCCTAACACTTCTTTTTAAATGCGTCATTGAATGGCGAATTCCATAGTTGACCAGACACACGTGTTGGAAACTCATTTTTTAATAGTTTAGTGGATAGCGTTAACTTTCCATAATTAAATACAGTTGATTTATTGGCATTGATGAAGTTCCAAAAGGTGTTAAGATTGTAGTTTCTTTTAATATTCCGGATAGGGTGGTAGGCCATACAATGGACTTCATAAACTATCTATTGATTGTGTTTCTCGTACTTTTTTTGTATCATGTATACTCTATTCAGTTTAGTACCAGGAAGCTACCTCCAGGTAATTACTCAAGGGCTAACCTTATTTCTTCAAATAGCTAAGTAAAATTAGCTGAATTCTAATTATATATATTTTTTTTTAATTTGGTATTTCATCAAAATAGGTCCCTTCGTGTCTCCATTTGGCCTGGGTATAATCCCATCAGCTTTATACTATGATCCAACATTAATTAACTTATTTAAACTTCGGCCATGGGAGTACTTGGATTTAATGTCCAAGCGCTTTGGGGACTTCTACAGCGCACAGGCTGGAGGATTTTACGCAGGTAAAAACATCTTGAATTTTTGCATGCAATTTTATCCCAAGCAAGCTAATTATTATAAGTCAGTTTATGGTTAACATTTTTCAACATTCTTCCAGTTGTTGTGTCGTCGTATGAACTTATGCAGGAGATGGCTACAATGCCCGAATACGACATTAAATTTGCCCATGAAGCGTTAACTTATCCTCGGACATTTAACAAGGAACTTGGTGAGTAAGACGAGCTTTATATCATGATATAGTGCAATAATTTATAATCTAATCATCAATAATGGAGTGCTTTATTTGTTATGATTCAAAAGGGCTAATCTTTGTTGCAAAGCCTGAGATCTGGGTTGAAATGAGAAAATTCACTCAAAGGACTTTGCGTGACTTTGGATTTGGCAAGCGACATACCATGCAAAGCGCTATTGAGGCTGAAACCACTGCACTTGTGAAAGAGTTTAAAGAGGCGATAGAAACAAAGAATGGCATTCTTCGCATTAGAACAACTTTCGTTTTATCTGTGCTGAATGTTTTATGGTGCATGGTTGCTGGACAAAGATATGAGCATGATGATCCGAAATTGGTGAAAATGATGGATAGAAACTTTGCCATGACCAAGTCCACTACATTTGCGGAACCGTTTAACCTGGCTTTCAGTTGGTTAAAAAAGATTTTCCCGTCCATTTTTAAAGACGATTTACGTCTTCGGGTTTATGCCGAGTGTCACAGTTTTACTCAGGTAATTAGCATCCTGATTCATTTCTAGTAGTACGTATGTATGTCTGTCAATATTTTCATTTCAGTATGTTATTTCAAATATTGTGTCATTTTTAATTGAAATAGTCTTTAATTGAGGAAAGAAAGGTTGAAGGATCTTACAAAACCAATCCACAGAATTACATTGATGTATTTCTTCAGAAAATAGACGAAGCCAAAGGAAATGATGACTCTATTTATACAGGTTTAGTAACATTACAAAAATAATTAAACTCAGATAACGATTAAATGCCACCCTCGCCTTATGTCATTAATCATATTTTATATTCTAGAGGAACAACTACAATCGATGTTGGCAGATTTACTGCAAACTGGCTCCACTACAACGAACGGCACCCTTAACTATGGTCTACTTTACCTTTTACTGAATCCTGAAATACAGAAAAAATGTCAACGAGAGATTGATTCCATTGTTCCCACACATTTAACCCCAACTCTAGAAGACATTGAAAAGTTAGTTTTGTGGACAATTTTTTTGGAGTGTTTTAGGTAAAATGTGAAATGAAATGTGATTTATATTCTCTTGTTTGTTTATAGAATGCCATATTTTCAAGCATTTATTTTGGAAACACATCGACTTGCAAACATTGTTCCCAATCCCATCCCTCGTACAGTTCCAAGGGATTGGAACATTCGTGGGTATACTATTCCTAAGGGTTCTACAATTCTTTCCAATCATTATTCTGTACACATGGATGAGAGGATTTGGGGAGACCCAAAGGTCTTTAGACCCGAACGTTTTATAAATGAAAAAGGAGAATTCTTTCAGGATAAACGAGTGATTCATTTTGGTTTTGGTATGATTATAAATTATAATTATGTTATTTTATAATTTATGCCTTTCTCACGATTTAAGTGTGCTTGAATGATTTATTATCACACGTGTTATTAATGTTTTTTGCAAACGCAGGAAAACGAATCTGCATTGGAATAACTTTGGCTAATTCTGTTGTGCCCATTCTCCTCGCAAATCTTTTGCAACATTTCAACTTTTCTGTTGTTCCTGGAACGAAACCTCCCACAACAGATCCGGAAATTGGAGTTAGCTTATCCCCAATGGAATTCCCAGTGCAAGTGTCTAATCGTGTTTAATTACATTATGTTTATGCTTAATTTAATAGTTCATGTTGACCAATTTTCAATGTTAACATTCCATCGAGCTGTAATAATAAATAATAAATTAGTTTTATTTTAAAATAATAGCAGCACGGCCAGCACGGGATATATCTTGATTATGAAAGCATGGAGAACCTACTTAATGACTAAATCTTTGTTTCAAAAAAAGATTAAATTTATTCGTTCATTAATACAATTGCATATTATGGTGCATACATGTTGCGTTAAGAGTAGTTTCATGTTCAACAAAATGTTTCTATTACTATTTTTAAAACAATTTTCACAAGTTTTCGTAAGTAAAATGGAATGCACTAGAAATCGAGCTTTTCGTTTCCTTATTAATATTTCTCTATTTTTTAACTTTTAAACACGATGAACTTCAAAAGTTAAGGAGACCCTAGTAGAGGATCCATCATGACTCATGGGAAATAGGCTCACAAGTGGGTGTGTCAAGCGCCCAGGTGGCATTGTCATTTGTCGGTCACCAACCATCATAGTTTTGGGTGTATGGGATATTTGGAAATTAACGTGGCCTCCTGCAGAGAAAAGGGAAAATCCACCGGCAAACTGAGCTCTGTTATTATTACTGCGCACAACGGGGCAACTTGAGACTTGAACTGATTGTCTGCCCCTACTTTCTGTTGACGTTAACACTCGAGCTGTATTAGTTGAGACAGGTGTTCGAGATCTGCTATTTGATAAATTTCTAGCTCTCTGACTATTGTTTGGCATGCCAGTAGAATTCGTCTGAAAATGAATCGGACTAGGGGTCACGATAAGTCTAGAATTAAAATCTGGAGGAGACGCTTGCGAAACTGATGGCTGTGGAGATGGTGCGTTGTTTGGAGTTGGCAATTGTAGTGGAATTGAGCTAGCTCCAGGCATATTGGGTCTGATTCTTGGAGGATAATAAGAGGCAGCAGATACATTCCCTGAGCAAGCATTCCAAAAGTTAACTTGGACTGGATTGGTAGTGGAAGTGGTATAATGACACTGAGTTTGACGAGTACAATGATAGCCATTGTTGGAGAATCCCTGATGAGAATTTGTTCCCTGCTGAACTTGAAATGGAAGATAAGTTGATGGTGGAGGTGGATTGTAATGTGTTGGCTGCTGAGTGGCGTAGTGGTTGTTTGGACAGGATGGAATATAACAGCAGTAGAATCCATTGAAAGGATTTGTGGGTGCTGGCTGGGAAGATTGGGGTTGTTGATGAAAGGGGGTTGGAGTTGGTGTTGATTGTGTAACGAACTGTTGTGGAATTCGGTTATGCTGATGCTGAGGCACGCTCCGGGGAGACGGTGGTGGAGCTCCTACAGAATTTACGTTGTACGCATGCTCTTCACTGACAATTCTTTGGGGTTGCTGTTGGATTAGACACGCTGAATGGTATGCTCCTACAACGGAAGGATTTTCATGGAACTGGCTTTGTCTGTGATTTGCATTCATTTGATTTATGAACGGTGGTTCTGTTGGAGAAACTGTTGAAATGGAACCTCCGGATGGGGACCCCATTCTGTTCGAAGCTCGAGTATCTTCTGCCACTGGCGTTACATACAAATTGTTATCCCATAGGCTATTTTCCTGGTTTTGATGGCGATAATGTTGATGGCGTATATTTGAGTGGTCAAGATCAACTCGTTGGCTTTGGTATAAATGCTGAGCTTCATTCATATTGTGGAAATCCTGTGACACGTAGTCCTCCCAACTGGAAGGATGGAACATTTCTGGTGACCACATTGACTGGTCTCCAGCATTTTGTTGGAAGTCATTTTCTTGCAAGTAGTTTGAAACAAATTGTGCTGGTTCACCAGGTACAAAGCCAATCAACGGTATTGGAATATTTAAATCGTGGTTGAAGTTATGACTTGAATTATTCGAAATTCTCATTGGGACTTCTAAACCATTGACAATTTGCTGAATGTTTGAGTTGGGGTATTCCAACTGAAGGCGTTCTTTTATTGCGAGTAATCGAGTCTTCTTTTCGTCCTCCGTGAGGGAATCAAAGACAGCTCTGATTTCGGCATCGGTCTTGAGATCTAAACTTTTACCAAATATTGGTCCTCTGCAAACGGGGCATTCCGTGACCAAATGTCGCTCAAAGTTTATCCAGCATTGGATGCAAAAGTTGCAAAACTTGTGACCGTAACAGCAATCAACCTTGACCGTCTAAGAGAAAACAATTTTATCAGATTATTTGAATGGTGTAGATTTTAAATTCACATCTTTTATATGTTCATTTAAACTCACATTTATAAAAATGTCCAGACATATGGGACATTTATAGTCATCCAGTGACACATTTGTTTGATTAGCTGCAGCATTATCTTCGGAGGTTGACGGTGAAAGAGTAGCATTGTTTGCATTAGTCCCATCGTTTGTTATGCTTGTAGTCCCATCGTCATGAATATCATTACTTTTTACAGGAAGTATAACCCCTTCACCTTCAAAGCCATACGGATTACCGTTTATATTTTCTGGATTTTCAGTCGACTCCATGGTAGAAGGTAATGGTGTGGCACCGGCACCTGCTGCACCATTGTCGTCTTGAACATTTTGGGAAATTTGAGAGCGATTTTCGCACTGTAAATCTGAACGCCCAATTGTTTCATCTTCCAAAGTAAACTTCGTCATCATCGCCAATTTTTCTGTCAAATTAAAATAGACAACTTGTAGTTATAAAATTAAATCTTAAAAAGGCGTATATACCTAGATGATTCGTCAAGTAAAGACAAATTATGTGTTAAAAGTTAAAACCCGTAATAAATACATACCTTTTTTTAAACTAATTCGCCCGAAAACGACGAATAGAAAAGTAATCGATGAAAACAGGATACCTAGTTGACTGACTGGTCTGGTAGTAAAATGGTTGTGTTAAAATAATGAGACTGAAAACTGCAGATAATGTATACAAGATTCTTTTGATAAAGTTGATTGGCTAATAATTGCATGGAAAACAAAAGCTCCAGCGTGGTAGGAACATTTTGACAAGTTAACGCTGCGCTGCGATATGTTTCATAGGAACTATGCGCAGTGACATTTTAACATGTAACTCTGTACAACTTACAAATAAGCGGCCGCTGCTACCAGTCGTCAGACCCGGCACCTGGGTACCTTCACTGCCTCCTGAATTAAGGTATTTAAAAAAAATCATATTTATCATATTTTTGAGGCTGGAAAATCATTTTCCTGTTTGTCTAGCATTTTGACCATCAGAAATTCATATATTTTTCATCGAAATTGTTTTCATTAGTCCCTTCATCACATCGGTCATCGGTCCTTTCGTTCTTTATTTTTTCATGGAGTAGTAGACTACTGATTTTATGAAATACTTGTAATGTCTATGTCTAATTCCGGTACTTATGTATGCTATGTATTATGTATCTAGTATGAACCAACGCTAAGTACTCATCTCAGCTTGACTTTGTTCTCCCTCCCAATTAATGATATCATGCTCTCTGGTTTGTATGGATTATGGAAGCAGTTGAATTGGAGCTACACCATTTTTCACATGTAAAATCAGCTGTCATTCAGCCGGTGGTACGGTGCCGAGATACAGTAAAATCTGCATCCACATTTTCAATTTTGCTAGACTAACTATTGTGCTAGTGCTAATTACTAATTAATTTGGCTTGCGAATGATCAGGGTGGTCACACCCACACAGGAGATACCTGACCTGATAAGACAAAGTCAAATCCTAATTTGTGTAATTTCTGTGACGAGCAAAAACGCTTGTCCTAACCAATGAAAGCAATGGGATTATTTATGAAAATCGTGAGTTTTATACAATTTGAAGTTGAAAGCAAAAATATCAAACCATTAGACTATATTATATGCTAATCATTTATTTAAAACACACAGGTTTCCTTTGGCCTCGGCGTGTATACGGGTATTTATTACGCTCAAAACGGCGAGAATGTAAAGAATATTTTTCACAAATAACAAATACTAATTTACGCATTTTGTTCAATTTTATTGGGAAGTTAACAATAATTTTTATTTTCTTGGCTTATCATTTTAGGTCCCAAAAGTGGACGATCCTGCTACCCTAGTTAAAAAGGCGCAAGCCTATATAGAAGCGAATTCTAAAAAGTAACTAGTTTTGTGATAGTAGACAGACACTTTTAAAGATATGCCTATAATTATGACTCATTTACATCAAAGATGTTAGGATGGTTGTGGCTATTTGTATTTTTAGCTTCCAGTAATCAATAGATATATCGGTACACAGTACTTATGTATACCGATGAATAATTTTGCAGTGTTTCAATTCAGTAAGTAGTAGTGTTCGTTTGTAAGTAGTGCAGATACTAAGTGCAATAAATTCTCACAATCCTACATAGGTACTTACATTTTGGGATGGAATGGAATGATTGGATTGGTGGAAAATGTATATAAGATCAGGTTATGATGTACATTAGAAATGAAATTGATATTATTTTTATGTTGATAAGAAGGTGTATAATATGTATTTGTTTAGACAAACGTGACATATAAATTATGGAACAGGTAGGTAGGGTGGTCTGATTTTTCTTTTCGTTCGTATGCATCTCTATATTTGCGCAGCCTCTATCTAATTAAGAGGATTAATTGAGTTTCTAGAATGCAAAATATGTTTAAAAGTCAACCAAATAAAAGCCAGTCATGAACGGTACATATATAATTAAAAAATTACACTCTTTATTCGTTTCACTGATTAATTATCATTTTTTACCATGTAGCAGACATGAGTATAAAGATCTTAATTGTACCCCAAAATTACAGTTCTCTACCCGTTTAGTGTAGTGATAACGCACAATTTACTTCAAGTAATTATGAAGACTTGTACTCCTTATCTTTTGGAAAAGTGCACCCTGAACGCTGTATCACCTCAGTTGCAGTCCATATACCGCACTTTACACACTCCGGAATAGCTTTCCCTTGTACGTATTGCGCCAAGAAACCTAAAGATTTAAATATGATAATTTTTTATCATGCTGCTACTGATACGCATTTAGGTAAGTATGGAAAATGTTTTAGTGTGGTTCCTGTACTAACCTCCAACAAACGCGTCCCCAGCTCCGTTAGTATCCTTGATCTGGTCTGGAGTTAGTCTTGTAACGGGGAATTCTTGAACCTCGGAACCTGTCACTACGATTACATTACCCTCACCCTGCGTGAATACAACCATGCGTGGGCGAGATTGATTTTCCTTTGGCATTGCCACGATCTTCTTTGCAATCTCAGCTACATCTTTAGTATCAAATTTTTGAACTTCAGCGAATGTGGCAGCTTCCTGTCAAGTGCCGTACCAAAATATTAGAGAAGAACATATATGAGTTTGACAATGACGCTTTGGCAAAATGACCAATGACATGGTCCTTACCGTCTCATTCCCAAAAAGTATATCAATATAAGGCAGCACTGATAGCAAGCGGTCAGTGAAAAACTGAGGTATAAATGGGGCGGACAAGTTCATCATGAAAGTTTTGTTGTTTTCCGCAGCATGTTTAGCAACTGTCAAAATGCTTTCTGGGCTAACAGTCAGGAAAAATCCCTGTAAAATAAAAATAAAATCAGTTTGAACAATTAACTTTGAAGATGTGCAACCTGATTTTTGAAAAACGATTCCTCAAATCAAGTTTTGCAAAAATCAAGTACTTATTTGATTATATAATGCCTTTAAGTTGATCACACACCGATATATAGTAAAAGGAAGCCTTTTCCACAAAAGCGAAATTCTCAGGTGCATCCAAGTGATCCTTCGTAAAATGGTTCGCAGCAGCAAGGTACGCGCATAAACTTCTGTGATGTCCAGTAATTAGGACAGCACATGTTCCAGTTGGATGCTCCTTCCAATGTTGGTAGCGAACATTCACGCCGTCATTCACAGCGCTCTGCTCAAGTATATTGGAGTATTTGTCAGTACCAACTGCCCCCATAAAAGTTGCAGTATTTGGTTTCCCAAGAATCCACTACAAAAATAAAAGCAATTTAGTAATGATGAAATCCTTGTACAATAATGATAATGAGCATACAGCACAGTTATTCAATTATCCTTTTCTTTATACCTGCGCAACACGAAGGCTGTTCTGGGTTGCTCCACCAGCTATGTATTCCACTTCAAAATTTTCTACCAAATCATCGTACATAGGAACGTGCTCATCAGTAGCTAAAATTGCGTTATTTGGTAGTAATTTGTACTTTTCCAAAAATTTGTCGTCGACCACAGCAGAGATATCCAATAGCGGATTTCCCATCCCGAAAAGAGTACCTTCTCTGTAAACCCAAAAAACATAATTAGTCATCAAAATGAATCCACATTTCAAGAAGTTCCAATAGAAAAATAATATAAAGAATTCATTCTTACGAAATAGACATGATGGCTATTGATTTCCTCAAGCTTCTACCAATTTTCTTACAGCAAAAGCACTCTAAAAAGTAAAAAATAATTATCTTATTAACAAATTTCATATGAAAAGCACATACACTCATGAACTTCCTTTCCGTTCTAAGTACCTAACCCATACAAGGAATCTCATAAAAAATTACCAATGCCAAATGACAAAACATATCTACCTGTTATGTAGCGTGAACAAATGTAGGCGTTGTAAGCGTATAAGCTTTTGTTTTTTTTAATTTTTTTGAAGTATCACTGTTAGAAATCAAGGTGATGGAACCGGTAGCAGCTGTTTGTGCAACCAAAAAATGAATGACACCAAGTGTCGTGGAATGCGTAAACCTTGATACCTATTGATAGATGCGTGACACAGAATGATAAGACTGGGGGAGGAGTATTATTAATAGAATTTTATAAACTGACTGACAAGTGACGACAATGCTTCCGACTAAACGAAAATATAAAGGTCTATCCTGGCTTGGTTCTTCTTCAAGACTAGCTAGCTAGACTATCTGTGAGAATCTTTTCATGAGTTGAGTGTGGAATCTCTCTGGCTCTGGGATAAAACCAAGTCAAGAGTTGCAGGTTGCAGACGTGGAATGTTGAATGTGGAAAATATTTTTTACACAACTTTTATGAAGTGAACCAAGCGTAAAGCCTGTATGTGTCGTGTCTGTGTGTATTTAGAGCTGAAGTTGAGGCAGTATAGTTGAAGTTGAAAGTAAAAAGAAAAATTAAGTGCCGAGTGACGTCTGTCTGTAAATGTGGAAAAGTGAAACTTGGGAACGGGAATAATATATTATGCAACTCTGACTGAACTTAGATTTAAAAGCTGATAGACCCTGAGAGGAACATGAGATCGCTGGATAGAGAATGTAGACAGGTTTAATAGGTTAAGGAATTATTCAGGAAAAGTAATAACCTATTGTGTAATTCAGATGAAGTAATGTGGTTTTTGTGGAAGTGGTAGAAGTTTTATGAGTTAATCTTCGCTGAAAGTAGTTAAATAATTTTCCCGACAAATTATTAACCAAGAAATAAAAATTGTAACTTACAATAATACAAATCAACTGGTAAATATTATGCATTTCCATTCTTTACCTACACAAGAGCATGCGTTTTCTTGTATTCATTATCATTTTAATTACTCTGTAAATGGAGCGGCATTGTCTTCCTACAAACAACTCATTCCGTTTGAAATAACTTCCCCAATTTGAAATTTTGCAAGCGTGTGCGACGAGGGATGAGGGTAGGGTACTGAAACTGAATTGAACACCCCAACCCCCAACAGCTGATAAAAGACCAACAATTTGGCTTGCGCGACTAAAAAGCAACAAAGACATGCTCCTTGTGTTTATGCATTGTGCCTTGTGCATGCACGCATACTCAAATTTTCATTCACGTTAACATTATGAATGCACGCTGCGCTGCTAGTTAGTGTGTATTTGAATCTTGAATGAACTTGAAGTTGGTCAACTTGACGTCAATTTTGCAGTAATTAATTTTAATTGATATCCATAGTTTTGTTCGTTCTTTAGTAAACTCTGAGCCAAACTAGAACGAAAAGGTAGTTGTCTTCATGTTGTTGTTACAGAAGTCCGTTTATGGAAAGCAACACTAGATCACAAGGCACAACACAAGAATCACAACTCTTTTTAGATAAAATTCAAATTGATAAAATAATGACGTTTGGTCATGTTCAAAATATTTTCATCACACGTCATCAAAAATATTATGCAACTATTCATTATACTGTTGCATGTATACTTTTACCTTCAGTATTGATTAGATTAATTATTTTCACTAAAGATTACAATATTATTTTAAAACCGAAACGATCTTAGTTCAACAAACAGTTATTATCCTGACTCTCACCCTGCCCATGCAAAGAGTATTTTTATGTAGAAAATGGTCGAAGTTAATTGCACATGATTTTTTTTGGACGTGAGACACTCACATAATTACTCCACCCGGTTTCCTTAAATAAATGAAACACGAGTCAAATGTGCTTTAGCTTTAGTTGATTATTAATTGGGTTTACGGATTGGGTGAATATAAATATTATTGGATAAGTTATTTCAAATGGAGTTAGCTATTGATCTTGACGGAATGACTAGTCGTGATACTACTTGGTTGTCAATTTTGGCATGTCATTTAGTATTTTTGACTTACAAGTTATAGCTGATTAATTTATTTATTGGCAGACTGATTTCTCGAGCGAATTCCAAGATGAATCAGGACGTGCTGAATGCCCAGGATCCACTACAGGAGAAATTTGACAAAATAACCCGTTACGAAGAATTTCTGAATGAGGTACTACGGAAAGATCTGAAGGAAACGCTGGAGAGGCGTGAAGAAGTTTACTGTATAGTTTCCGAATACATGGAACTCCAAACCGTTGTGGAGAAACTGGAAAATGCCAAAGCTTTTGAACCTCCAAACTCATCAAAGTTACGCACTAGAGTAGAGATTGGATGCAATTTTTATGTACAAGCCAACATCACTGATTTGGATAAAATCATTGTAGATGTGGGATGTGGAATTTGGATACCAATGAATCGTGAAGAGGCATTGAAATTCATAACTGAGAAATTAAAAGTATTAAATGCCCAAGTTTCTTCTTTGACACAACAAGAGTTACAAATTAAGGCTAAGATTAACATTGTGCTACAAGGAATCCGCGAACTGCAAGGAATTACCCAGCAACTTTTCTCTTCTAAGTCACGAGTTCAACAATGAATGATTGATTACTATAGGTTATTACAAAGATTTATATGCAAGTATTTGAAATTAAAGTATGTGATGTCTTCAGTTAGTTTCATTTGTGTTCAGTTATCGTTAACATAAATCGTATAAAATATCTCGTTTTGCTGTTTGGTTTGACAATAAATGAAAGTCTGATACAAAATATGTTTAGATTTTTTTAGAATAGTATTTTTTATTCAAATCATACGTCTTTAGCAGTCGAAGAAGATACATCAAAAAACCTTAACTTTACTTAGCGGCAGCTTTGCCCTTTGCTTTCGTCGAGGTTTCTTGCGACTTCATTAGCTTAATAACAATCTTCTGTTCTTCGATCAAAAAGGCTCTGACAATCCTAGGAATTCAAAATAAAACAAAAAAAATCATGTAAATAATTGTTGTACAATGGCAAGCTGCAATAATGACTCATTATGATATGAATATAAAATTAAAATATTCTCCGATTCCACGTACCTTTCCTTGACACACTGATGACAAAGAACACCACCATAGGACCTCTTCACCATCTTTAATCTGCGAGACTGACGTGAACGTTCACGGGATCGTGCGGGGACAATTCCACGAAGTCTGACCTTACAGTTTCCACACTTGGGGACCTGCTTCGCCTTCTTTACATATTGGTACACCAAGCGACCTCCAGGAGTACGAACACTACGGAAATAAATTAAAAATCGATAATTATCTACCAATACCAATCACTGATCACATTAACAGCATCAACACTTCACGTATTTCTCCAAATTATACATCTCCTTCACATTTTCCATCAACAATCAATAATCCACGTTAACCAACATCAGCTGACTATAAAACTTCATTAAATGCTCAAAATTACAACTAAAAACTATCTTTTTATATCCATTGGTCATCAAGAAATATAGAATACAGATAACATGTGCTTTCAAATTTTTCAGTCCCTACATATTTGACCTAAACACACATTTTTCATTTCCAACAATCAAAAATTTCACTTCACCTTTTAAATGACAATTAAAATACTTACATTCGCCTCTTGTTGCTGGCGGTGTTATAGGAGAGCCTTCTCCTGAGAGTAAGACGTTGAACCATTGTTAATTATTAACACTCCTAACAATCGTAACTAATTAAAATTACGGGAAAACTATCAATCCCCGAAGCTGTCTCTGTGAAATTTACACACAGGCCAAACAATGTAATGAACTGAGCTGAGCGACGGCACACACCAATATCAGTTCATATTTTCGCAGTCTCTGAGCTGCTGAGTATCTACAATCGGCATGTTTAGGTCTCTCCTTTCTGTGGATAGGTGTAGCCAACTGCCCCAAAATTTCGTCTTAACTTTTGCTCTAAAAAGACAGTAGATGACGCCGTACGTACTCAAGTTATAAATGAATCTGAATACGCTTCATACAAAAAGCTGAAAAGAAGTGGTGTTCGTCCACAAACCTTTTCAGGAAACAGGTAAAAACGTTGCTCGCTGGCTCTATGTCGCTCGCTCCTCCGTCGTGCTTCGTGCTATTTTGCCTTGCCGGTGTTGTTTGCTGCTGCTGCTGCTGTTGTATAAGTTTTAATTTTAAGGGTAGCTGTGTGTATTGTGTAGGTAGATTCATTATAATGTGAGGTGATGATGATGATGCCAAACAGAAAACGAAGGGAGCCATTCACAAAGTACAAACTGTAATTAGCTTTTTTATTACAAGAGGATTTTGTTATGCAAAAAGTTTTCGTTTTTCAATACAAAGCTTAAAGCTATCTACCGTGTCAAAACGTTGTTGCCGGCGTTCTTTTTTATGTAGATTGAGTTGATTAATGATTAGATTTTTATTTATTTAAAGACTTCATCAATTCAATAAAAAATACTTAATTTGTGTATCACTACATTAATTTGTGTATAATTACTTTGATTATGTTCCAAAGTTAGGCACATCTTTTGGAAATAATAACGGCTGATAACTCAATTCATTGTAATTCATTACTTATCATTATGAATAATGATGATCATTTTTTGTCGCATTTAAGAGAATAAGAGAAGTCACTAGAACATTGGTATAATTCGTAAGTTTTTGAAGATGTTGACATGATTTGTTTGCTTCCTATTCCAGCATAATTTTTTACATGGCAACATTTTGAAAACATCCCACACAAACGGAGGTAATACCACGTGTCGTAGTCTTAATAGTCCAAACTCCTACTCCTAAGTTGTAAGTAGCCTGACGCATGTGCTGAACGCTTGGAAAGTAGCCATACACTTTTTATACAAGATTGCATAGAGGTCAAGGCCAATTTTTCATATCCGTACGTCTGTCGCACTACTCCGATCCAACCGACCCTTCACAGACAGACTTTCTCTTTTTTGTCTCTTTCTTTGTCTGGAGTCTGAGGACGGTGAATGTAAGCACTATGATGATGATGCTTCAATCCGTTAAAACTTTATCTAGTTTCTATTTAAATTTTTATCGAAATATAAAACCGATGAAAGTGAAAGTATGATTTTTTTAAATTTAATTAATTGTCTAAGAACACCATGTCATCATTCATGGCAAATATTCTACTCTACTTTTAAATAATCGATAGGTGGGCTAAGCAGATCAATTTCATTTCATGCTTCCAAATTCCAAACTTACAAGTTATAATTTTTATTTTATATGGGGCAGGTGAGTATGCTGCTGCTGGATATAGTAGATAAATAGTATCTACTTTATATAAGTTGCCAATATGCAAATTTTTCACGAGTCCATGTATTTAGATGGGCGTTCTCTTCCTTTTT
>JAQFZH010001490.1:0-20950 GCA_034695485.1 Entomobrya nivalis
CAAATGAGCACTGTTCCCACTGTAGTTGACTGACAACTCCGATATTACTGTTGAATATTACCTACTAAATAAGTGTCACAAACACAATGATGCGTGGTCAATATATTGTACTATGCCGTAGAATATCAAAAATGTTTGAAAATTTTGGGATGATTTTATAATTTTTATACAGAGCTTAGTTGGTACAACTATAATATGATCTAAAACGACGTTTCAAAAGTTGAACAAGTTGGTTAATAATGTTTGCCAAATGATTTATGGATGTATGCAGATTACATGATCTTTGAAATGTTGTCGCTAAGTCTGTGTTTTCTACTTTTATTACGCATAACATTTAACTTCAAAGTATTTGTTGTGTAAAGTTATTAGTTTTCTTGATGGCTTTTTCATCAAATATTTGAAAATCGTGGTTGGAGTTTTACAAATAAGTGCTGTATGTAATAACAATAGGTGGATTTGGAAATAGAAGGAATAATATTTTATACATACTTATACATTTTTATATTTGAACATCCTATTTTATACCCTATGCTATCCTAACATTTAACGAAATAAGCAATAAGGGAGTTAAATTAAAGTGGTTCACTCAAAATACAGACCAAAAACAATGGTTGTATTTATTTCATCCTGTTAATGCTTTTACGTTACTAATATAACATTCTGAAAATATCTAGAAATAAAATTGATATTAAGTTTTGATACAAAGTACCCTTTTGCTTTATAAACGTGTTAAGTGCAAAATAAATAGCAATTCATGTACTTTAGAAAAGTAAGTTACTTCATTTAAACCATATTTACTTCGGTTTATTTTGTTTGCCTTCCATTACTGAACACATATGATAAAGTAGGTCATTGCTAATCCACAAACCTGTAAAAAATATTGATGAATAAAAACAAAAATCTTTCAGAGAAATTTAAAACGTATATTTATATATTAATAAATATGTACACTAGCTAGCATGTTATTCGTCACTGGAAATCTTCCACCGCATGAAATGCTAATACGGTTGTTTTGAAGCTCTTCCTTGATAAGTTTTTGTTCCCGCCTGGGTATACTATCCGACAATAAACTTGGTTTTTGTAAAGCCACGTCTGATACCCATTCTTGAAACTTGGACATCTGAATTATCCAAAAATATTAGCCGTAGCCTTTTAAATAAATATGCAATTTGTTATTTGGATATTTACCTTGTGATTTATGTCTGCAGCCAAACCATACATAATAATGCTGTTAGTCAAAAAAACAGCAAACCTGATAAGATGAATTCTAGAATTTGCAGTAAAGTAGGTTTGTGAACCAAAATGGAAGGAAAATTGAAACGTGTAAGAAAACAGTATAACGGCAGTGTGCAACAGCAAGTTGTTTTGAATTAAAGAATTGGCGGTCTCAACCATGCGCTTGACTAAAGAGTAATTACGCTTTATAAAGTCCCAGCTAAAATCTGTCGGAATTTGATATTTTAGTGACTCTAAAAAGCAAGATATTTTCAGCCAAACAGCTAATATGATGATGGTTATGAAAAATTCTTCGAAAAACCCAACAATTTGCCGTATGTTAAAAGCACGTATTACTAAACCATCATAGAGGAGTTCTGAAATTGAAGGCTTTGAATCCAATGAATGGTTTCCATTGAAAATTATCTTGAAGTTTTTAAGAATTGTCTGATTGTTTGAAACGAATAAGGAATGATCTTTGGAAAAGTGAACTAGACTAATTATTCCAAATATCAAGGCCCAAATCAGATAAGCAATATGGTTTACTATGGGATCTAAGAATTTATGGTGACTGTGTCGGTTCATCATTGAAATATTTTCGGTGAATATTGAACATGTGGCTTGTATAAACTTCTGTTTTTTTCCAAAGACTTATCCAGAGCGTACTGTTAAACCCGATATTTATATAACTGTAAAAAAGTAAAAAGAACATGGGCGGCTTCCAGAGTTTGGTGTCCTTTGGCATCATGTTGTGCATTTCCAGACATTCGAGGCATCGATATGTTATATTTGTTATCATGACAATGAAAACGAATATCTTGAGCAATATTTTTAAATTTAGTATTTTTAAAGATTAAACAAATGTGTTTAAAATGAAATCAATTATAATTCTTTTCGAGTTAAATACTTACCTTGCTTATATTTGTAGAATGTAGGGTTATGGATCCAGACCTATCGTCCAATTTTAGTTTAAAAGGACTTATTCCGATATAATATCCAATGTTGAAGAATAGCAGAAACTGGGAGAGAAAATGATGTGGAAAATTTATTTGACGCTGTTGTGCATTAAGCTTGAATTCGATTGATTCTTTCACACTGAAAATCTTCGTATTCTATTGATATAGATCAATGTGTTATGTTAGCTGGAAAAATTTACAAAATTTTAATTTAAAATAATTTCTTGTCTATTTTCGCAAACTGAGTTTATAATTAGGTCGAAAATTTACACTTTATATTAGATTTGCAATTAAAACCAGGGAAATGAGGCGCTAACGTAAAATACTTAAATTTCAACGGATCAAATATAATGCATAATAGTTTTAAACATTACTGAAACAGTTTGTTACAAAGGGGTCGACACTACACTATTCTGTCCATTACATAATTAATTAGAAATGGTTGAGCACTGGGCGGAATTTATTAGAAATACGTGCCGAATGTATTTGCAAAAGGCGAGATTATTAATTCTAAATATATTACCAAATTTGCTGTGTACTTTGATTATTTGAGCATGTGTAAATTTGACAAATCGAATTAGGGTAATGTTTTTTCAAATTGAGCCATAATCTAATTTATGGCATTGAAAAATTCAAAATTATTGTTTAATATTTTTTAAAAAATATGGGGCGCATTTCAACTCCTGATTTAAGGATGCTCTAAATTAGGTCAAGTCAGAAAGAAAAGTACCTGGTTAGCCCATTCGATGCATTATAAATATACTTGGGTACATTTGCCAGTGACAAAAGTTTAAAAAAAAATCTGGGTTTCAATTTAAAGCATATTTTTTACAAAGCAGATTTTATTTAATAGCATTCAAAAATTAAATGTTTTACCATTGAGATTCATATGGTTTAACAATACAAGACCATTCAATTTCTACTTTGACGTTGCTGCTTAAAAGAAAAACAAATAATAAAAGTCAGCTTTCCAATGATCCTCGTGTATATAAATGAATAAGTAAATATATGAAAGTGAACGGCATTGAACTCGTTTGCTCATGAATTTTTTTTGGCTATTTATAAATCAAATAAGAAAAAAAGGTTTGCTTGCCGTACTACACCAAAGCACACTCGAAATCTCACATTCTCATCGATCCTACAATTTGAACAAGAGTACAACTACCTGCTGCTTTAATTTACGTGTACACACCTCTTCATCGTAGTACAAATTTTGCTGGGTTCTGTACCGCATCACTCGTTTTGTCCCATAACACGTGTTAGTTTTTTGTAGTAAAATAATGGAAGTGGGCATTCAACCTAAGTCATACGGTGGCTATGGAGCAACTCCATCACATTATGGAGGTTATGGTGATAATGGGGGCTATGGAGGTTCCAGCTCATGTTCTAGGTTCTAGGTTCTAGAACCTAGTTCTCCCGGTCGAACTTTATGGTTCTCAGGGCCAATTAATTAAGGAGACTTATGTATTTTAACTACGGCCATGGCTAACTCGATATTGTGATAAAACTACCCAGATTCGGGTGCCAAATGTGCTAAAAAGGCGTTTCTTACTTTATTAGCAATATTAAAAGTGTTTTCATGCCTGTCCAATAAAATTTGGACAGTTTTTTTTCATAAGTTCCAATTTTATAGATTAACTCTACAAAATTGATTTATAATTTGTAGTCATATAAACGTGTAAAAAATGAAAAGTAAAATTATAGAAAATTATATAACCAGCCTATATTATATTATATTGGCACATTCAACCTAGATCATAAAGTTGATGCAGGAGAATATAGGGTAATGGTTATGGAGGAAGTTGGGGCTATGGAACTTCCAGCTCAAGTTCCACCGCTTCCACTAAAGCCTCATCCCGAACATGGCCCACAACTACCTACGTTCATTATTATAATATTTTGTCAGATATATATTTTTGTTGAGGGGTTTTAGCAGTATAATACAAATGATACGGAACGGAAGAAAGAAAAAAAGATTTCTTTTGTATAAGTCAATTACACATTACGGCCGCGTAATTACACATTGTAAATTTAAAGCCGTGATAGCTTATATTGGTTTCTCATTTCGGTATGTGTATTTTGTCCTACATGTGTTGTGCTTTTAATAGACTATGTTTTAAAGTTGACTAAAGTTTTAAATAATTCCTTAAAATATCAGTAAAAGTCCGAAAACACACACAAATACCATGTTTTATTTTAGTTCGCAATTTAGGCCCTATTTTGAACTTTATTAAAAACTTGGGCTCGTATTGTTGCTCAGATCTCAAGATCTTCAGTGAGTGTTTGAACAATAATCAATATATTTAATCAACGTTGTTGTTCAATTAGAACATAATACAATTATAATGTAAAATCAAATATGACGTATTTTTGAACTAATTTCGATTGACAAAATATACACGCGTAAGGAACTTTAGCAAATAATTGTTTATGACAAATACAGTAAAATTGGATCGCTTTAAATAATTATTCAAATATTTATAATAATTTAAAATGTTGACGGATAGATGGTCATATCTTGTTATTCGATCTTTGATATTCGTTTGTTTTCGTTTAGCTATTGGCTTCACAATTGTTGTCTACGGCTTCACGTCAAAGGTAAACATATTTTAATTAAGTTTGGTTTTCAGGAAATTACGCAAGTTAATTAATAAAGTGTTTAAACTGCTCTAAATTGCTTTAAGTTTCTTGTTCGTTTCGGATATTTACAAGTCAAGAGTCAAAATTTGGTCTCATAAAATTTCCCAAAAACCTGTTTAATACACATTTAATTTTTTCGTCTCTACGTAAACTCACGTAAACAATAATATTCATAGCTTTTTGATCAACACATTAAACCATATTTTGTAAATAGATCAGACTATTGCGCAAAAGGTTCTTTTTTTCCTCTGAAACCATAACACCATTTAATAAGTAATTTTACACAATTGGTTATATCGTACATATATAACTTTGAACTTAGCAAAATCTCTTACGGAATATAAACTAGAATATACATGGTTTTACTGAATTTGAACATAGACAACTTGTTTATTCAAAATCCGGATATTATATAATATATTCATAGTCATAAATCTACCAGACCAGGAGAAGTTAATATTGTCACCATTGCAACCGTTTATATTTAACGTCATCTTTACGTTCAAGCTCAAAATGTCTTCAGCAAACAACATTCGGAATATTTGTATCTTAAGCAAGATTTGTCATTTTTCCACATTTTCGCTATTCCCAATAACATTCGATGACCAATCAAAATATTTTACTGTATCTAAATACAAATCCAGAAAGCGTGCATTTTTATTTCTACTCAACTGCATAAGTTTGGTCAATACTACAATTCAGCTCTTCATTAATATCATGTTTGTTAACAAAGAAAATTTAGTGGCTACACTTTGCCTAGGATTCGTCTTTTTCTGCGCAGTTGGGCAAGCTAGTTATGCGCTAGGATATTACACTAATTCATCTGAATTTTGCTATGTCCTTAACATAATGTATACTAACTCAAATGGATTTTTAGATGCTCGTTTTGCGTCAAATCTTAAGAAAAACAATGTGCTAAACATGTTTATTGTATCAGCACAAATATTAACAACTATTTTGTATCTAATATTTATTCCGTTAGCTGACGTGTCGCTAAGCTTAACAAATCAAAATATCGTCACAAATTTTGGAAGCTTTAAGCGGTTTATATTTTCTGCCATGATTACTCTGATCAAACTTCCCACATATTTTACGGCTTGCGTTACTGTTATGATAACGATACCTATTTGCTTCGAAACAATAAAGAAACTAGTAGATGATCTGAAGATATTGATAAAAATAATCAAATTTTTGGATAGACATGAATCTTTAAATACACCCGACCAATATAATTTGCTAGCTTTGTCATATAGACAAATATGCATTTTTGGGATTTTGCTAAACAAGTGCTTTCAAATATACTTCTGGCCAGTGCTCCAGTTTTTCAATGCAGTGATATGCATTGGCTTGGCATACATTTTTATGATGTATCACAAACAGTTCGATATTTTCATACAAGCCAGTTTAATTGCAACCTTATTCGTAGTGCTTGGTATAGTTTGCTTTATTTTGGATGTGGGAAGTCGATCTATACTTTTATCTAACAATTGTTTACGTGTAATGAAACGAAATGGTCAGTGTAATAATAAATGGTTTCGAAAGTTTTTGAAAAGTTGTCCAAGTGTGGCGCTTAAGATTGGAATGTTTCATAAAATTGATAGGGAAAGAGGACCGGCTTTGATTCGATTTGTGTTACAGAGGACATTCTTTCTGGTGTTGAAAAGCAGAGATAATGTCACATTTTAAATACACTTTTTTTGTACATTTATTGTTTTTAATTAAACCTTACTTAATCGCTAAATAATTAGTGTGCAATATAGATGCATATGTTACAAAGGTATATTATACATTTTAGGCAAAGAATAAGATTTAAATCAATCATTATGATGATTATTATATGAATTCTCCCCAAGCACAGTCGTCATAGGTTTTTGGTTACACACAAACATGCTGTATATTTTATATTAGATAGGACGGAGCTTGATAGCCTAAGTTATACCTGCCTTTTGGTTGTTAAAAGTGACACAAAAAAACAATGATTAAATCCGATAGAGCAAATGTGTCAATCGTCAAGCCAATATCAATAAGTTTAAATAACAAGAAAACAGGATATTTGTTTGTTCAAGCGAATGACGCAAACAGATGGTTACAAAACAAAATTTAATTATTCCCTTATGAAGTTTGTCAACCTTTCGAAAACAAAATCTAATTTGGGAATTTCTAATATTTAAATGATAACATTTTAGTCGTTTTAGAGACTTCGTCATCATAACATCGGAACAAAAGCTCTATTGAAGAAAAATGTCGTCTAGTCGAACACTTCGTCTTATTTCTGCCATTAGTAGGTTTAGTAATTACACATCATTTACTCGATTTCCATTCTCGTTTAATAAAACCCAAAACGAATTTCATGTTTCCAGAAATACGTCCGTAAAACGAACAAGTTTTCTAGCATTTTACTTACTTGGCTTATTTGCTATAACATTTCAACTTTTAGTAGATATATTTCAAAAACCTAATAGAAATCTTAGCTTGGTGCTCTTTGACGGCTTTGTTTTCGCAATGACAATAGTCATAGGAATATATTTTTTGGGATACCAATTTCACACAGGCGAATTTTGTTGTTTACTAAATATTCTAATTAAATTTCCCAATGGCCTGTTAAATCAAAATGCACAAAAAGTACGTACGAAATCGAACATTTACCTTGAAAACTTGCTATTTGGTGTGATAATAGGTTCACAACTAACAGTTGCAATTATATTTGTAGTTTTTATACCTCTAGTTGATATTGTATTTGCGATCAAAAGTCCGCGTATCCATTCTGTTGTTATATTTGACCTGATTCTTATTGCAATAAAGATCCCAACGTACCATCTCTCTTGTTTGACTGGTTTGACGATTGGAGCTATTTGGCCAACAATTCTAAAGGAGCTCAGAGAAAATTTAAAGGATTTAGCAAGACTCTCAGTTTGCCAACGGGAAAATAATATTAATCCATTCGAAATATATTACCGCCAAATTCAAGTTTTTTGCGATTTTGGTAAATAAATGTCTTAAAATACACTTTTGGCCTGTGGCGGAATATTTAGGGGCAATGTTTTCCATACTTCTTACAAACACGTTTGTTAAATATCACGCAGTATTAAACATATTTGTGCAAATATGTGTTGCTGCTACCTTAGTTACTATATTACTCTTTATTTGTGTTATGTTCGATATTGGAAGCCAATCAACGTCAATATCCTCAACGATATTAAGAAGCTCTAAATTAGTTTACAGAAAGGATGGACAAAGTATCCAGTTTAAAAAGTTTATTAAAAGTTGTTCACCTGTTGTTCTGAAAGTTGGGGATTTTCATAAAATCGATAGAAAACGGGGACCAAATTTAGTTCGTTTTGTTTTGCAAAGAACAGTATTTCTGTTGCTGAAAAGTGAACATGTGAATGCTTTGAACATGTAATTAAGTAAAGTACATAACATATAAATTGTTCTGTTTTCATAAAAGTTTGTACAGCACATTATTTATATTCGTTATTATGATTTATTATCGTCAAGTTTATAAATTTTAAATAATAAAAAAATCTAAAAAAATTAAGAACATTAAAGATATCGAAACATTTGTTTTTTTCTTGATTCGTATTTCCGATACCGTAGCATATAGACAAATGATTTTTCTTCTTCTTCGGGAACCGAAAACCTCTACAAATGTTTTTTTTTCGCTGTGGAATATTTTCTTGTACTTTAATTCAATAAATTTACAACATCATCACTATTTTTATGATAGCTACTAAGAGTACATTTACTTTTCGTTTATACTTTTCTGGAAATTTGCGCCTCAAACTATTCAGTTAACGTAGTTTGTATATGTTGACCGATAAGAATTGTTATGATCAATTATTATCTTGAAATTTGATCAAATGGAGCTCAGTTTTAATTAATTTGAGAAAAAAAGGTTTTTCATATCTCGTTTTCTTGTTTAGCAAGCAATGTTTTGATAAAAAAATGTTTTTGCTCTGGTTGTATGAATTGAAAAGCGTGACAAATTTAATTACACTTTCTATTAAGGTATGGTATACTGATATCAAGAGGAAAATTCCCAAAATACGATTTTTTCGCCAATATAATTCTTTCAAGAAAAACAGCCAAAAATTATAACCAAAACAATATAAATACAATCCTTACAAATATTTTGACCGTATTAATAGATTACATCGTGTGTATTGATAAAATTGTTTTTGTTCCGGTTCTACAAAATTAAATAAATATGCAAATTAAAATAAATTGGCTTTTTAGTTGGCAATGTTTAAGCTGGGTAAAGCCGATGGTGAAATAAAGAGCAAAACAAACCCACCAGAAAGATCAACCGAAATAACATAAATAAGTTTGTCAACACACGAGTTTAATTCTGATTTTATAACCACAAAAGGTTGTAATAAATTATTTTCATTATATCAAAAAAAATTGGCTTATTTAATAATATTTTCAATTAAAATTTTTGTTTATAGGATTTATTGACTAATGTCAATATAAAATTAAAATTAAACTATAGCAAAAGCCTAGTCTGTAATATGTAATGTATGTATATGCATCATTACTAAATATTACAATATCATTGAGCTAAACTATCATAAGAGAATGTTCTTAAGTTGGCCTAACTACTTGTAGTGAAATATAGCTTGGGTCTCGTACGTACAGTGACCAATAAACTTAAAAATATTATGATGAGCAATGGTGGTAAATATAGTTTAAATGACTAATAATAATACTGAGAACTTAAATGACGAATATAAAAGTTGGAATTTTTCGAAGAATGACCTTGTTTAAATAAACGTAAGTTATAAATATACATGCTGGAAAGTTCAATTGCTTTATTTTTAAAATCAATATCCAAATATGTGTACATATTGACAAACGAAAAGAAGGAAATTTTCCTGGGAAATTTATTTTGCGTAGGTGGTTTTTTAAAACGGATGTTGTAAACCCACAGAAAAGAATACAAGTAATCATGAATAGTGGGTATATATTGAATGCATCCTAGCTGGTGAGCTATCATATCGAATTCAACTTCTGATCCTTTCGATTAACCAAAAAACAAGAATATTTATAATTTGTCATCATGAGAGCCTTTATTAAACTTGTACAGCTTTCTGTTGTGATTTTGGTTATTTTCGAACTTCAGGGGACTCATGGTGGAGAATACGAAGATAACGAGTACACTCAATCCACCAAATGCCCTGATGCAAGTTGCCAATCTCCCCCGAGAGGAGTCTGGTGCGATGCCAATTACAATGTAAAGGAGGATGATGGCTGTTGTCCGGAATGGAAATGCAGAAATGGGCAAACTGTTTACGGTTAGTAAAATTATTTAATCTAAAGACATGCAAAGTATAATGTAAAAAATAATTAATAAATTATCATGAACAACTAACTAATTGACTTGGTTTGGTGGTTTAGGCATTCGTCGTAAAACTTCAAACTGGAACAGTTGGAAATCAAAGTGGAATACAGAGTGGTCATCTAAGTTTCCCAGTGGAAGTGTGGGACAATGGGGTAACTGGGTTAATGGTGATAACGATCAGTTCGTTTCTAACAGAGATCCCCTCTTTGACAGATATGATGGAAGACGTCGTTGATAAAATTTTGATATGGGATCAAATATATATAAGAAAATTCTGATTTTAATTACTTTTGATCACTTTAATTTCAGTGTATGTTAAAACTTGAATAAACGTAATTGGTAAATTGAGTTAAACTGTTATATTTTTAGAAGGAAAATTTATTAAATTATTTTAACGTCAAAGTCATTTGGGTTACAGTATGAGTCAGAGTATTTTTGGTTAAATTTAACACTTTCCTGTTGGGTTTTCATTTTCTGTATAAGTTGTATGTACGGGGAAGTAAACAAAATAAATTGAAAGGTAAACTGTAAGACAACTGGTAATACGTTCAATGCATTCATTTATAGCACACCACTAAAATTATATTGTAATATTGCATGTTATCCGATGATTTTACGAACTCTTAGGGTATCCTAGGCGGAAATATGTCCTAAAATACTTTTTGGTTGGTTTCACGGTTCACTATTCTTCACGAATTTAATTCTTGAAAAGAATTAGAATATTATAGACCTTATTCTACTTAATATAACAGTAGATTTAATTATATAAATTTGAATTAAATTTGAATTTCAATGGAGGCTTTGCAGTAATGAGTTTTTAGAAACTTATACAAGAATTATGGCTCAAAATATCTTACGTAATTATTTTTATGTTAACGCAAATTTAATATTTATAAAAAGCTCATAATAATAACTGCTTTAAATGCTATACTAAATTTAATTAAGACTAGTTTTCTGTCTGAATTTAGTTTTTTTTAATTTAAAGAGTTGAAATAGGTCAAAAACACACACAAATATTCGAATTATAAGCCGAGTTGGGTCAGGTAAAGTATTTTCATAAACATGTTTTTGGGGTGAAGTCATATTGATATCTTACTTCCAATTTTAGACCAGTTATTTAAAACCACTAAAGATAATTGGCTTTTAAATTGGTTTCTGCTTTGATTTAGAAGCCTTTTAACATTTTATACATGCTTGTCAGTTCATCTGTCTAAAATCCAGGTCATAAATAAATGTCGGGAAATTGACAAAACTTAACAAACTTGTTCACTTATCGTAATTGATATTACTTTTATATTTTCAACAATTTTTAATGCTTCCATTAATGGCTACTTTTGTAAATGGTTAAGAATATAGTTCATTACTCACGATCAGTATACCGAACTACGAACAACAACGTGTAAAAGGAACTCTGGATTTTTTGCTCTACATCAAAACCAAATCATTTAACTCAACTAACCAAACCCTTAATTTAAACGGTATACCTTCTTTCAATCTTATTTCCATCAAATCTTGAAGAAGCAAGCTTACAATGCTAACAAAATATAATGAAAAAGCCCTACAATTTTTACGCTTATGTTACTTTTACTTTCCCCAAGTTCCAATTATCTGGAATTCAAAAGATCAGAAAATTACACCAAACCTAGAAAACGAAAAATGGATAAAATGGCATTTTACAAACGGTTTGGCATTTCTTTTATGGTTAGCAACTGCGTACACTATAGTATCACAACCTTTCATTAATCGACCCGACCTACAAGCCGTACACTAAAAACGGCATTCTGCTGTTACACTGCCTACCTAGCAGGCTGTTATGGAGTTTGGGCGTTAAGACAGACCTTGTACTGATCAACAATAAACCAGTTTCTACAGTTGGAAAAGCAAGTATATCAAAGTGAGTTAATAAAATTTAATAGTCTAAAAGAATGTAAATAAAATCCTAAAAATATTCATTTATGCTTATTTTCTACAGAATACAATTCAAATTTACTAAACGCCTACCGTGAAATGAACACACTGGACGTATTCTTTTTTGCATTACAACCATTGAACTTTCTATCAATTTTACTTTATTTTAACTCCATGGTTGGTAAACAAGATGGTATTTATTGGCTAATTGAAGACATTGCACCAAATGCCAATTCAAGGACTGATTTTATTAAGACAATTATATTTTGTACAAAAACACTCATTTTGATTCCAGCTTTTTGTCAAGGATGCCGAGCAATGTAAATTGTTAGTTTAGGATTTTAGTGGTTATCATAGCAATAAAAGAAATGGCTAGCATGCTTCTGTATAAAGTTTATAGGCAGTCAGATTTCTTTTGCTATTATAATCAGTTTTACATAATTTGTAGTGTTTTAAAGCAAGGCTTTGAACGTGCTACTCTAATAGCATTTACAATACTGTACATTGCATTTGTTCAAGCCACTTGGGCTTGTGTTGTTGGAATTGGACAATTAGACGTTTCAATATATATGGTATTTGCACTCTCTGCTGGAACGGTGATTGCAGGTTTGTCGATTTTACTTCCTGTAATATCCTCAGTTGCTGAGATGACAAATAGTATTTCTAAGATTAAGCTGCAGGAAATGAGGGCACATTATTGTAGGCGCTCAATATTTAGTAATAAACTTAATGTTAAAAAAGCTAAGTCATTGCATCCAATTAGGTTAAGGTTTGGCATGTTTTTTCAACTTGGTAAGGAGTTTTCTCGAGGTATGGTTCATAATATGATTGATAGCATGTTGCAGCTAGTGCTAACATTTGACCTGAATGGTGCCTTAGTGTAAAATCTGTAACAAAAATAAAGAATTAACGTTTTTTGGCTTGAAAAAATACTTTCTATTAGAGTGCTGAATACATGATAAAAATTTAAATATGGGTCCAAATCATTTCGTTATAAATTTCAATTATATTTACTTCACAAATAAAAGTAGTTTAGCTTTACAAGATTTTTATTTTGTAAAAATCCAAAACTAAAAACTATCGGTTTTGGTATTTAATTGAATGTAAATTGTATTGATGATCTAAAAATTTCTTATATGTTTGGCAGGAAATTATTGTACTAACTAAAAGAACCCTTTTACCTAGTGCACGAATTTAATTTATTTCTTTAAAAAAACGATGTATTTATCTGCTAATCAGCAAAAACGTTCCCCAAAAAATATAGGGCTGATGCTGGAGATGGGATATATTATATGCTCACTTCAAGCTGGTGGGTGAACTTTAATTATGCATTTGACAACTTTAAAACTATCAAGTACTATATTCGTAAGCACAAATCAGCATGTGTTGTAATCAAGGAAATTGGTTGGCCTCTTTATAAAAGAAACTAAAATATCTGACCTTTGACACCCTGCTGACTGACAAAAGGAATTAACCGAATTTAGTTATATGTGGCAAAATATCCTTAGCCTTAAGAGATAATTCTATTTCAGAGTTTTACTATACTGTCATGTTTTAAAATTTGGATCCCTGCTATCTTTTAAACGGGTAACATCCTAGTTTGGCAGTTTGACAAAATTGCCTGAGTTCAGTGGTATTCAAATTGATTGGAAAATTTTAGGCCTTAATAAAAAAAATCCACACTTTTTTTAAAGCAATGGCCATATTGAAATTGGGCTTTCAATAATTTTTAGACCGTATCCTAATATCAAAATATTTCATTAATTTGCCTAAGCAGTCCCATTTCAAATAATGTAGTAATAAATATTTGGAAAATTTGCGAATTGGATTACGTTATTATTTTTAATAAAAAAGTACATAAACACCAAATACGTTCTAAAAGTACCCCATATAAGTTTGAAATGAAAAACTTTTTAAAACAGCTTCAATTTCTCTTCCGTATTATAAAATGTGCCACAAAACGGTTTGGAATTAGTTCCACTTGTTTAGTTCTCAAGTAGAACACTTTTTGCCCACAATTTATTAACCAATTAATAATATGTAGAGTTACAAACTATTGTTTTGATATTACTAAAATATGTGCATAATAAATTTATTCCCAGCTTATACCTTTGTAAATTCTCAGTCAAATGAAGTAAAGTTTCAACACTAACCAGAGTTGTGTTTGCATTACAGTTGATTGATTGATTAAATTTACTACTCAATATTTCAAGTTATTAACCCACAGAAGTCGAAACCAACAGAAAATCCAAATCACATTCATAAAGGTTCCCGAACACTTTTTACTGTATACATATGATAAAGTATGTCATTGCCAATCCACATACCTATAAAAATGCCTTTTTTATTAATTGATTACATTATAAAATTTTGATGTATCAAATCAAAAAAAAACGTATACAATTACATAACTTACACTAGCTAGCATGCCATTTGTCACTGGAAACCTTCCACCACACGAAATACTTATTCGATTGTTTTGAAGCTCTTGCACGATTATTTTTAATTCACGTCTCCGTAGTGGATCCGACAATAAACTGGACTTTTGGAGAGAAATGTCTGATAACCATACTTGAAATTTGGACATCTAAAACATTAAAATCGTTCAACATTACATACAATATATTAAATTTATTGTCAAGTTGTTATCTGGTTTATATACCTTATGATTTATATCAGCCGCCAAAGAAAACATACCAATACTATTCGCCATAAATACCACAAACCTGAATTTATGAATTGTAGAATTTCTCGTAAAATAAGTTTGCGCTCCAAATTGAAACGAAAACTGGAATGTGTATGAAAACAGTACAACGGCAGTATGGAGAAGCAAATTGTTTTGAATTATAGAATTAGCCGTGTCGACCATTCGCTTAACTAACGAATAATTTTGCTTGATAGATTCCCAGCTAACATTATTATAAGTTTGGTATTTTGTTAAATGTAAAAAGCCAGATACTTTTAACCATGCAGCTAATATGATGATAGTCATAAAAAATTCCTCAAAAAACCCGACAATTTGCCTTATATTAAAACAGTATATTACCAAAATACCAGCCAATGCGTCCAAAATCGTACTGTTTGAATATTGGGATGGATACATATTGAAAAATATTTTTAGACAATCAAGAAGTGTAAGCTTGTTTGAAAAGAGTTCGTAGCCTTCTTCGGAAAAATTGACTAGACACACTATTCCAAATATTACGGACCAAATAAATACACCGGTGTTTTTCAATATCAGGTTGGATATACCACGGCGATTGTTTTGGGTTTTCAATATGCTGTCTTTCATCAGCAGCAAAGATGTTTCTTGGAAAAGCGCTTGCTTTTTCCATAGACTTATCCAGAGGGTGCAATGAAATGCGATATTGATATAACTGTAAATTATTAAAAAGAACATGGGGGGCTTCCAGAGTTTGGTGTTTTGTGGCATCATGTTGTGGATTTCCCAGCATTCAACGAATCGGTATAGAATGTTTACCAGCATAATTAGGAACACAAATATCTTAAAAAAGCAATGCACATTTTATAAATAAGAAACTTTAATATTTTAAAAGTAACTTGTGGTAACTGAGGTTTGTATGCACTAACCTTATTTGAAATCGAACTATGTATAGTTGTTGTTCCAGATTTGTGGTCAAAATTTAGTTTGAAAGGAACCACTCCAACATAGTATCCAATTTTGAAGAAGTTTATAAATTGTGAAAGAAAAGGTGGCAAAAATATTCGGTGTTCTGGTTTAGTGTGTATATACTGGATATATTCACCTAAATCATTAACATTAAAGGTCTTCATTTTCTGTTGATTCAACTCAAAAAAAAGTGAAATGGAATTCAAGGATTTTTCAGAATTAAGGCAAAGCAGGTGCGATAAATGGATGCGCTTTGGCATGTAGTCGTTAACGCAATGGGCAAAAACTTTAAATTGTTCGTTACCAAAGCAAATTATATAGGTTTTTATGTAAATTAAGTTTATGAAGGGCTTGACGGATGTAGGAGGAATAGCTCAGTCAAGCTTTCGAAATTTTATCCATCTTTTTCATTAAGAGTACACAGAAAAAAATGATAATTGACAAGTGATAGAAAATAACATAAGATAAATATATAATTTAAGGTGGGTATTTGAAAATTGGAAGTGGATAATGCTTCATAAAGTTCCTAATGCGAATTTAATAAAGATAATGGTATTGTATGCATAATTATATACTCCATATATTTATTATACCAGTATTATGCTGTTTAATAATCTGTTGCAGCACCTAGATACGAATTTGGCAAAATAAACAATTCTGGAACTGGTACAGTTTTTTTTGTTATATAGACTACTTGTAGTTTAATGGTGTTAATGCTTTTATATTGTTTACATAATATTCTTAGAATGTGTCAAAATTAATTCAATCATTTTGTCGATGTAATGTACATTTTTAATACCAAATAAGTGGTAATGTCTAGACTGTATAAAAAAAAGTGTTCAAGTGAATGTATAAACTTTACATGAACCGCTACCTCACTTTTTACTTGTCAGCGAAGCTCCTCGCATTATACCCTTAACAAAATTAAACTGTATAATTGTACCAAATACTAAATGATTCTCACATTGCATTTGTATTAATCTGCAACCCATTTGGAATATTTTCATTAATTTTCTATCCAATTGATTTTCCGAAAGCACTAGATTTAATTACTAATTTGTGTTGCAAAACCGTTTTGTATGCTTATTCAAACTTAGTTGTACTACGCCACGGAATAATAAATTTGAAATGTGCCAGTATTTGCGCGCAATTTCCTCTATACTGCAGCCGGCACATTTTTAACAGTGGTTTCAGTGACATACCACAAAAACATGCATAAAATCGAACACTTCTTCAATAAACTTTTACAATTTGAACGCCGGTATAATGGCAGGTTTCAAAAAACTAAAACAAACGAAATTTAATTTAAAGCGTTTCCTATAAAACATGTTTTTTTTTCTTTTTAAAAACAAACTGGTCACCTATGAGTGTTAACTATGAAGTAGGATTCACTCAGACTAAAGTTTTACATTTATTTGGGAGTTGTCATGCACCTAGTAGTTAAAATTCAAGATTTTTGCACCAAATAAGCTATTAATGTACTCCAGCATCAATCCGATATAAATTTATTCAAACTTTTAATATCTCGAATTCCGCCCACAATACTATTTATAGCATTATTTGACATTTGCTTAAAGTACCAATAACTTTGTATTGAAATATCCTCACTATCACATCTGCAGTCATCATTTCATTCGCCGGGATACCAACATTTTGCTTTCAAAATTACATTAATTTAATATTGCATAAAATTGGTGATAGACCTTTAAACGCTTACAATGTATGAATATATCGTGAGCTAGAGTGCATGGTTGATATTTACAATGAGATTCACTGTGGAACTTTGACAATTAGTATGACTTTAGCTCGTCTTTCAGTTTTTGTCATTTCCTCATATATTTGTCTAGCGGTGAGACACATATCTGCAATACCGTTGCTGCTATTAGCACCATGAAATATTTGTAATGTTTTTATCATCAAGTTGGAAATTAGTGGATCAAGAAAGTCTCAAGTGCTTTTGGTTTCAAAGGAAAGAAATAATTCTATAAAATCTTTTCCAAGACTACGTGCAAATGGATACTTTAGACGTTATTTAAAATCATGGAGAACTCCTGGAATTTAATTGTGGTCTGGAATTTTTTATGACAAGATTTCTCCCATAACACTACTAGGAGACAATTAATCTTTTCATTACAGTGCAGTAGTAAAATAAATCAATGAATTGACACGCTCGTTTCTTTTGTTGGTGCCTTCATAATCTGTATGTACAAGTATTAACTGAAACAAGGCTTTGGACAAAAATATAAGTAATCCAATAAGCTATACAAAATACGTTGTGAAGGAAAACAGAAAACCAAAAATTCGAAATTTGAAAGTATTAAAATAGATGTGTAAGTTACCTAAAATGTGGAAATGTTTTATTGGGAAACTGATTCAAAAGTTCCATTATAAAAAAATCCCATTAGTATTTTTCTCTTTTAGAATCATTTATTGATTGTTTGTCCAAATCTACGTTTTTAATCTGGACTGGTTTACTTTTGCGTAGGCGGAAGGCATTTTTAAAGGTATGCAATTAAATACGCATACCAAAAAACAAAAACTTTTTTTTCAAAGTCGAATAAAAATACCTTGATATATTAAAAAGTGTGGATAAGTAATACAAAAACTCAAGGAATAAATTGGAATAATGCTGACGAAAGTTATCATCAAAAACGTATATGAAGATAAAAGTAATGGTCATATACAAAAGTTTTATTTATTTAAAAAGTGCATTAATATTCTCACATAAGGTTAATTTAGGTCTACAATAAAATAAATTTGCTTAATGATAAACAATATTTATAAAATTAAACCGCGTAAATTGTTAATAAGCCACTTGAATTTACATTTTAAAAGGCGTTTTTTGTGATCTAGTTTTTTAAAGAATAACAAACACAATCCTAGTCATGTTTTTAATTTATTGGTTTCCATTAATCTTTATTTTAGTTTACTTCTCCAGCAACGTGAGTTAAATGGCAATCCTCGCCGAAAACTTTAACAATACTAACGGTGTTAACTGGTTAAAATAATGTGATTGAAGAAATTGAACTCTAAGTGGGTACATTGAACGAACTTGCTTTCGAATTGCACGTTTTTCCTTTTTCTCTGCTATTAAATTACTTATCATTTTTAGCTTGAATTCCTTGATTGTGGCTTGACATTTGTGATTAAACATTGCTGGAAAATGAAGGCAGCCTAAAATAAAACTTACTGATATGCAAATAATATTGCTAAATACTACCACTGCAGTAATGTCCAACTGACCAAACCGAGTAATTATTGTAAACACGGGCACTGCAAAACAGCTAATCGAAGCAAACAGCAACAATGGCACTAATGACTTTCTGAATGGAATTGTAAAAAGTGCATAAAATGTGAACTTGACGGTACAGTTTAACGATTTGATTAACATCATTAGTCGATTTTGCAGTTTGCAACTTTCTTCGAATTGGCCTTAGGCAAGCCGTTAAGGAAAATGTTGGAACGAGTAAATTTAGCAACACGTTTATAGTGGCTATATTTGTGTATATACGTGAAGTAATATAAAGGAAAACGAATAAAATAACTTTTTGAACTATCACAGCATTTGGGATACAACTTATAAGAGAAGATGGTACTACATTCCAAGGTACAGCTGGATTCCATGCACATGATAATGAATACATTACAGCGTGGTTTAACGAAGCTAGTGTAAAACATCTTATTGTCCAAATTACGAATTTAGTAGGCTTGTCACTTTTCCAATATTGCCATTCTATAGCACGCGTGCTCAAACTTATGCAGAATTCATAATTAATCAATTGATTCAAAAGTTGGCAAACGTTGGAAGACTCTAATTTATGAAAATACACACTTATTATATATAAAAGAGCAAAATATGTAATGAACGATAGGGTGATTTTGTCAAAAACGGATCTCGTTTCAACAGCTGCACGATATGTTCCTAGAATTGACGTAATCGAAAGTAAAAATACCATGGTAATCCAGTGCTTTACGAGAAAACTTGGGTTTATAGAAAATTGGGGGATTTGTCTGGATTTCTGAGAAGTAGAGAGTTGGTACGGATATTTGAGAGGAAACAAGTTCCATTGGTTTACGACACGTAATAGTTGATATATTTGACTTGAGAGGTTGGTACACAGTAACATTTTCAAGTTTGCTTTGGATTTTAAATACAATAAAACAGTTAAAATTAATAAGTTTAGGAATAGTTTTCAGACAGCAAGTTGGGGTTAAAAGTTGAAAACTGATTAAGTTCTTTTTCTTAAAATTTACAAAACTTGACAATATTCAGCACACTTTTGCAAACTGAAAATATATAACAAATTTGGAGCAAAAGTGTTTCGACACATAGCCCAATCCTTTATTCCTGATGCCATTCTTTATGAATAATAATGAGAGCATGTCGCATTCATGTTAGGAAATACCATCGAGAATGTGGTAATAAAGGTAGACACGGTGTTTTAGACACATGGTATGTATATTTGTACAAGCAGTGTTCTTCCAACGCACGTGTTCGACTACAATTTAGTATGCTCTTTGAATAATTGAAGTGGCTTTCCGAAATATGTGCATAAATCCTGTCGAAATGTCTATTATTCAGCTGTAAACCTTTTTCGGAACGCAATTAACAGGAAAGCACACACATGTTTAAAGATAAATAAGCTATAATGGTCATTGAATAATTAATTAAATCTGAACGTTATTTAGTACCATATTTAAGAGGCTTAATTACTGTTGAACTTTTTCCAGACCATTAAATTGAATCGAGTAGTTAAAAGAGCCGTATTTTCCTGCGAAAATTCCCAATACTATGAGAAATGGTATAAAAACATTAAAGTAAAATACGGAGAAAGCAGTTTGAATTATTTTGCAAACGGTATTAAATGTATGCAGGTCAATCAATATGATTTAAACCAAGTTTGGACTTGTAGTTTTCGAAACAAGTGTTTGCCTACGAACAACACATATTGGTAGTTATGTTTAAATATTATGTGTTTCTGACTAATATTTCAGCGAATCTAATTTAGTGGTGAGCAATCGAATTTGAATTTATGTTTATGTAAGAAAACGGGCTTGCTGTTAGTAGGCTTACCACGGTAATCGAATATCCACATAGAAGTGTATACGTAACTTTATTACGACTGCTGGTTTGTGTACAAAATTAAAGGTACATTTGTGTTAACATGACATATATTCTGGATGGGTCGGTATAATAGAGTCGAATAGGTCTTAGTGTATAACCATATTAGAAGAATTTTATTTGTAGAAATTTGTTAG
>JAQFZH010001491.1:0-20941 GCA_034695485.1 Entomobrya nivalis
CCCTGAAAATACATAAAAAAGGTTCTCGCTTGAGTTCTACCCACAAACCTCGTCAATAGTGGAAATGGTTCCGAACCCATTCTTTTGAGTAAGAGAGGACAGAATCATACATACTGTCAGTAAAACCTGACATAGAATTTCCAATAATTACAAAAACGGTAAACATATTGTCCAGGTTTTGAAATGTGGTGAAGGCTTGCTTATTTCAAAGCATATATCAGTACACGTAAGCGTAATAAGCCACGTAAAGTAATTATTTACCAGTATATACATGTGTAGTATAATACCGGTTATGGCAATCTATGTTTTATGGTAGATGCAGGAATAATTTCATATAAGCTTATATAATAAGTGGATCACTTTAATATGTTTAGATAAATTGACTTGAGTAGTATATATTATATGGTATTTGTTTAATGTAGATAGTTTTTGGATGGTAATTACATCAGAAAGTTATTACAGGTCAAAAAGATAAAAAAGGCGATGATGAAAATGAGCATATGATAAATCCGTTCATTCATTTGTATTCGTTATTATGTGGATAAGTCACATAAGCAACGTGGAAAATTTTGTGCACACGGCACATCTCAAACTCAACAGTTTTTTGGGTAAATATATATGATTACAATGCAAAGGGTTTAGTTCGAGTACCCAATCCGTAACATAGAATATCACCAAGTAAGCTTAATACGAATAAATATATTCATTGCAATGTATACAAAAATAACAATGGTCTGTTAAAAATTTTGTGCACACGGCACATCTCAAACTCAACAGTTTTTTTGGGTAAATATATATTATTACGATGCAAAGGGAGTAGTTCAAGAACCCCATCCCTCACATAGAATATCACCAAGTAAGCTTAGTATGAATAAATCTATTCATTGCAACGAACACACAAATAACAATGGCCTGTGGAAAACTTTGTGCATACGGTACATCTGAAACTCAAGTGCACTCTGTCTAAATATACGTTACAATATTTCTATGGGAGCAATGTAAATACCTATTCTTTTTCTACTTCTTCTTTGTACAAATCCCAACAAAACCAGATTACTATTGTCTTGGGGCGGGAGCATCTTAAATTTACAATGCATTGCCATTGAAGGCATGCATTTCAGGTTTAAATGCTCGGATAAATGCCTGGCATTTTTTTGAGGCAGCATCATCTATAGATTTAAAGTATCATTGCTAAATGGAAATGAGAGGAAGAAGGTGGTCTTAAAATATGACCTAGTCTTAGTATCTTAGTGCAAATGTTAAAAGCAACCAGCTAAATGCGTCCTCATTCCAGCAGTTTACCGTTTACGGTTAACCCCAAGAAAATCTAGTAAGTATAATTCTGCCAATAGTCTGCATGAAAGATCTCAAAGATTCAGCAGTTAAACTAGTTGGATTTTCTAATATTGAAGACCCAACTTTTCACTCCAAGAAATGGCCAAAGAAAAAATCATAGTAAATTCTCCTTGGTCAAAACTCATTCTATTAGCACATATAGCACAAAATATATCACATTGCTTTAATTAGAGTTAAGTACTAATTATAATTAAAGCAATGTGCTAACAAACATAATTTATTTGTACGCTCCAGGTACCATTTACGGCCTAGGCCACGTGGTCATGAGCCTATGTGGTCACAACAGACCCTGGAGCCTCCGTTCACCACACCACAACTACATGCAGCCTATTGCGTTTAGAATACGCGGTCTTTTCGTTTTCATCGTCATCGTCATCTTTTTCTGCACATGCATATACGTTTTAAATGCAATTTTTCATAATAAAGAAAAAAGCTTTCCGTCTTATACAGCTTGCATTATTCGTGCCTTGTAAAGTTATATTGACCATAATATGAAAATTAATAGTGGTGGTTCGCGTGACTACATTTTAAACAAAAGGATAATTTGATTCTTTGTTTAGATAATTTTTGGTTATGCCTATGATTTAGCTATTCATCATTAAATTTTTTTCAATTTTTATATAGTATAGTTTTACATGAATTATATTTCAATGAGTTTTATAAAATTCATTGTTTTAATAGTATCCAATATAAATAATATTATACTTCTCATCTTTTCATCACATACATTTCCCAATATATTCACCATAGTTTTAACATCATCATCAATTTTAACAATATATTTGCAATATACCTTACTCTATCCCCTCTTTTTAAAGTACATCTTACTGGTGTAATATCCTCGTTTCAATACAAAATAAGTACATGTTTTATTTACCTCTAACTGCATTGTTAATTTCTTGAGATTAAAATAACCTTTACCCAATCTAAATTGGCTGACGCACCTCATTATATTTATAGTACCACTATGCCACCACTATGATACCAAAGGCGGATAAACGGAACGCGCCATCGCAATCAATGGCTTTAACTTTCATTTGAATGGCAGCTGAATGGTTTTCCTTGTCAGTTACTTGTTTCTTGGTTTCATCCAAACCATGAACTATTATGTTTTTCTTTCTAAGTTCACTGGCTATTCGGCTCACGGTAACTTTCAAACCCACCAAACTATTCAGCTTTTCATCAGTCGCATTTTGCCACATTTCCCTGGATGTTGCCTTTGCCAACAGGGCGTCCAACTTTGAGTCAAAATGCGCCATTTCTACGTGATCGTATTCGTCTTCCAATTCTAATCCCAATGGAGTGAAAGAACTACTATTACTCCCTCGTTTACTTCTGCTTCTTTTCGAATTTCCCGAAAAAGTCCACCAAATAAGGATTTTTTCTCTGAGGTGTGTAATATTGTTGGTCCTCTTTTTCTTCACTCTCTACGCCTTCAACTTGTCCTCCTGCTTCTCCTTGCTCTTGTTGTTGTGGTGATCCCTTAGTCAATCCTGATCTGTCAAATGCACTAATCGCAGCGTTGCTAAAAGCGTGACTGCTGGCATCGGCAGCTCAAATAAGACTATCACAAAAGGATGATTGAGCTTGTATGAGCGCGTTTGCTTGTTATGTATACGATAGTCACATTCTTTGTGTAAGAAATAATTGAGTTTTATATTCGAAGGAAAAAACGGTTAGACACAATAATTTACTATTGATTAAACCAAACTAAGTAATGATAGACAAGAACGCTAGACACCACGAAGTATACTTTAATTTGCCGTTCAAAATCATGGTTGCCTTTAAACTAAACGTAAAGAGATATAAATACAGAATATCAAACACTAGGCATTTCTATTTACCAGTAAAAAGACGATTTTATTTTACATTATACAATTCACTAGGATTTGTTGTCAACATTCTCAATTCTATTAACATTTACATATTTAATTGAAAAAAACAATAAATACTTTGTATTTTAAGATATCGATAGACATTAGTAATATCGTATAAATAATTTTTACTTTTATAATATGGATATGGAACACGGAGAAATTTATAGGACACTGATTACGACCAGGTTGAATTTATTAATCCATGCATGACTTTGTATTTTTATCATTTAGCTGGGAATCATAATTCGACTTAATATACATGTAAAGAAATAAAGATTTGAACAACACTGCTGTCGTACAGTTTTGCTGAAGAGTCGTTAGCAGTAAAGCAGTAGACAAAGCAAATTGAATAACCGTTAAATTATTACAGGTATAGCTCCCCCATTTTTTACAAAGTGAGTTCAAATAAAATTTATCAATATAATTTTTGCTGATTTTAATTTTGCCTTCAGCACAAGAATCTAGATCAGTGGCATTTCGCAAATTGTTGAAAACAGCAATCAGTGAGCGTATGTTGATTTGGTAATCTGACGCTATTTCCAATAACAATAAAACTTAATGGTTATGAACGATATTCCCAATAAAAAATACACATACACTGTTTTGACAAAATAATTATATATGCTAAAAAACAGTGCAATAGTATACTGCTAGAGTCTGAACCAAGCTAAGTGATAATTCACCAAAATGCAAGTTACCAGGAAATATGCCTTTATTCGCAGCTCAATGTCTTAGTCACCTTTTCACTAAAACTCAAGCAAAATTGGCACGAAAAGATGGAACATGAGACAATTCTTACTAACGGTGACGATTTTATTCCTTTTAACATATTATTTACTCATTAAGCACGAACTTATCATCTTTTTATATTAAATAATTAATTAATTATAATTTGATCAGAGACTGAATGTTTTCATTTACTTGGGAATTATATTTATGCAAAAAAGTAACGAACTGTTAAATGATAATCCTAAGTTGGTCCTCTCTATGGATTAATTAACAAAACTGCGTTTGTTAGAAGAGTGACTAATACATTTAGGTACTCACGTTTTGCTTCTTGATTGAAGGTAAGTTGGTTGCCAAATCTGAATGCCAGTTTGTACTGCGAATTCCATTCAAGATAACAAAGACGATTTGGATGATACCTGTTGAAACAATGTTGATTCGCTTTCTGAGTCTCGACAATTTTTTTGCTGTAATCATGCACTTCCACAAGTCCACCAAAAATCAGGATTACTGAGGCGGCCATATTAAAAGCTACTAGAGTAAATACAAAGGTCATATATATTGGTAAAATATGCCAGCACTTAATTGCCGTCCACAACGCTAGCGTAATAACAACTTCACTAACAATTATACAAAATGCCAAACTGTGACGCAGGAAATAATCGCTGGTTTTGATTACGACTTGTAGCTGAACGTATAGCCGTACTGGTATTCTTCTACAATATTTGGATTGCCGGATGAGTTGTTTGATGCAGCTGACCACTGTGAAAACAAATAATACTAAAACAAAGTTTATAATTGATATAAAACGCCCAAGTTCAAAGAAAAATACAGCCATCAGGAATAATCTTAGAAGTGGAAAAAGAAAAATATAAATTATGGTTTGCTTGTATGCCGAAGATATAAACAATTCAAAAATATAGTAAAAAGGATCTAAACGAGCAAAAACATAGTAAATCTGTGCAACGTCAAAGATAAACGGGGTGACGATGCTAGTAGCAAGCAAAAATAAGCCCTTCCAGTCTCGACGCATTTCCCCTTCAAAGTTGTTGTCTAAAAACACAAATATAAAACAAAAATTCAACTTGAATGAATCGTAATATGATTTTCCAAAACTTACAAGTTGTTTCTAAAGTAAAAAGTTGGTTCATTAGAGGTCCCATCTCGGTAGCTTTGGAGAAAATCAAATAGGTTGACCATAAAGCAAAGCAGCCAGATCCGGTAATTACAAGAATGACTACTCCATCTATGTCAATTTTGGTTTCATGGTGAAAAAACTTCAACAGTGGGACAATTACGCATGAACCAAAACCAAGTAAAGTGGTGATCAGTATTACTGATATAACCCATGGAATATATTTCAGCTGAAATATATTATCCACCTTAACCGAAACCTTGTGGCCTTTGAAGTAAATATCCAGAGGGTATGAATAAAAATGATGGTATATTAGGCAATGCAGTTTATATGCGGTTTGGACTAACGGAGTAGCAATTTTATTTTTAGAAACTTTACTGGATCTGTGATCTGTCATGTTTTATTTTGAAGATTGGCCAATGGTAAAAATTTGAGCAATACTGACTGTTGACGGATTGATTCGAATCTAGATATTGGTGTTTTTAATCCCTTACGTATCATACGTAGCATTCGATATATTCTGATTGCGAGAGCTGCTTACCTAGCTTTTTTCTTACAATCCATAATCGTATTAAACCAAATTTGTATCAATATATATATATAGACGAGTGTAGTAAAAACATTGATAATCAATCTAAAACGCTATTATGCTAGATAAATTGGTCTACTTTTGCATTGATGTTAAGTAATTAATTGATTGATTAAGATTAAATAATTATGTTAATTGATTCCACTGGATTTCTGGTAACGGTATAAATTATATTTGTAATGGCTAAATTCCACTTCAAAACACGTGGAGCATCTTTAATTGTCCTGGAAAAGCAAGATATAACTTCACTGTTACTATTGTCATAACAAAAACCTTAGATCTTCTAGTTTCACTCAAATAATAATGGTGGGGCAGATATGTAAATGTTCTCGAAGTTTTCAGAAGTTACAATTATTAAACTTATTACACGGCTTTTAACTTAAGCAGATTGTTTCCTGATTGTTTTTGCAAATGCTATAATTGGATACGACAGGTAACTGGCTATTATTTGATGATTTAAGGGAAATTTACTGGTAATTTTTTCAAGCTGATGAGACTTAGGGTTGTAAACCAGCATAAATAGTAGTATGTTTGTCAAAAAATGTATGCCATTTAAGAAATGAGTAATGGTTTTGCCTCATTCACGCTATAATATTTGAAAAACGATTTGGATCACAAACCAAAAAATGTTAAAACTTTTTCACCCACTATTTAAATTATGCTAAAAAAATCTAAAAACATGTTGTTTGACAACTTTTATCCATTTTTTTCCAGTTTTGTGTCAGTTCCGTACTGTTTAGATTAGCATAAATTATTCTTGTTGTCTAGACTATTGTATAAATACTTAACTAACCAAAACCATTAGTCAACTAAACATATTGTTTTGTGGTTATAATTTGTCTTAAATGCTATTCAATGTTTCGAATCTATATATTAGTGATGTAAATCCCTCAGCTTTCGCACGTGGCAATCTAAGTATCATGATGATGAGATTTGATCACGCAGGTTTTTTTACCAGTCTAAAATTGATTTATAACTCTTTTTTCTTTATATGATGACAATATGACAGTTGATCTAAAAAATATTGTTGGCTCATCTAAAACTTAATTTTTCTAGATGAAAAGGATTACTTTTGTATACGATGAGGTAAACAGGAACAAATTTTTATTTTTAATATGCACACGAGCAATTATTCGCGGATCTTTTTTCAATGATAAACGTAGTTTAGAGCTTTGGTAGTTTTACAGTATTGTTTTCCGCATTTGAAATCGATATTTTTAAAGACATAATCCCGACAGCGGTAAAAATTGGTTTATTTGTGAGGAATTATATAATGCACCAATATTATAAAACCTGCCATGTCATCTACATTTTGATATTGAATTTTTCTATTCTTCAACAGACATCGTATTGATTCTATAAAAATTAAAGGTGCCTTTAAGAAAAGTAGGAATAGTCCATAATTAGAAACATATACACGACATTTTATGAACAAAAAACCACTTTCGGATGGTTCACGAAATTTCGGACGGTTTTTGTTTGTTCACGACATAAACGAGTAAACTAAATTGATGTGGCAATACAACATAAATTGCTTTTTTAATTCGCCTCTTGATTTTTCTTTTTACCGTCCAAGTTTAGTTATCTTTATATTATATCAATTGGCTTTTATATGTTTTTGCCATTCAATGAAAATATTGTTCTGGAGTTCATTAATAATGACTTGCTGACAATGCAAAAGCCCCAACTGAAACATAATATAACGTATTTGGCAGACATCAAAATTGCCAAGATTGTGTTAAAACCGTAAAGGATTATTTCAATACAATTTAAAATGGAGCGATATGGAAAGGGATATGTATTCAACTTGAATATATAATAAGTTCATACTAAACTGTTTAATTGCTCATAAAAGCTTATAATAGTATATAAAATATCCATAAAAATAATTAGCTTTCGATCCAAATTATTTTGCATCGAATATATATTGGGACGACCAGATATGTGCCTGTATATTTCAGTTGATATTTAGCGGGGTTTCGTGTTCGTATTAAGCAGTGTGGGATGTTAAAATATACTCAAAAAGATTTAAGTAGTGATACCATTTATTGGCAGGCCTTTTTAGTTAAAATACTCATACGACATAAGAACGCTGCTTTTACTTGTATTTTTATAAAGCTTCAACAAAAATATTATTAAGTCCGTATTTATTCATTTTAAAAAGGTCACATTTGGCAAATAATTTAAAAATATAGGTTTTAACTTAATTTAAAATATAGTTTAATGTATTCCATTTGACTTCTATTCGTTTCGTTTGATGTGTGAACATGTGAGAAAAGTTGACATAAAGTGTAACATTTATCAATAAATTTGTAAAATAATCAAAAAAACCATGGGATGTGTATGAGAATTTTGTTAAGCAAAAGAGTGTTTTTTTCGGAACTACGTTAATAGTAAGGTTGGGTTTTCAATATGAAATTACTTTTATCACTATTATTGGATGTATTTATTAAGATGTTAGCATTTCAATTTTGGCTTTAAAATCATGTGTTAATTGTCGGATTTTCTTTTTAAATCCTATTTTCACCACTGCTTCAAAAAATCAAAACATGTCGCCGTGCTAAAACACATTTGAATCTTCAGAATTAGTCCGTAATTTGTTACAAGTAATTGTATACTTATCTTTCATCTAATCAACGCAAAAATTGCAAATTACGAACTTGTATAATTTTCACCTCCAAATCCATTGCTGGGATAGTTTTACTCAAACAATACATTCTTTGAATAACATTTCGCACACACACTACACAATACAATAACACTTTCCACAAAACTTTGCCAACAACTCCAGCTACTTCCAAAGCTAAAGAAATAGTTTCCATTGCAAGATCACAACCCAAAAATACAAATAACACTAATATATTTCCAGACATATTTGGCTTCGTCGGAGGTACATTTTCATTGCTTGACTTTAAGTCTGTTTTGTTTATTAGTCTTGGCCATCATTCTAAAATGCCTGAAGTAAAAATCATTGATATGCGGTTTTGCAATGTGTTCAGTATTAAACCTCTATTCAAGAATACTAAATACGGCTTAGAATACTCAGTCATCCCAATGTCCACATGTTTACTTGAACTTCGTTGCATCCTAGCAATTACCTGCGCTTCATAATTTGGCAACATCCAGGAAGTTTTATTACACTTGTTCATGTCACGTTTTATAAATTCCTTTTGATTTTCCTAAAATCGTTCTTCCAAACTGTTATCACGTTTAATTATTTCGAAGCCAAGCATACTAATTTTATCAAGAGGATCCAAAAGTTCTACTGGTTCTCGATATATCTCATATATCAAAGGATGCATTCTAGCATGCCTCAAATCAGAAGGTTTTACATCCATTTTCCATTGCCTCACCTCTTAAGCAAAATCAAATAGAAACGTTCACTAGGATGTGTATTGCAAACGGGCAGCTCTGTGGTAACTTTTTGGAGGTTTCTGCTTAACCCATTTATTAATTCAAATTACTTCGGCTTTATCGGAACTGGTAAATGTAATTCGTTATGAATTATGGAATAGTTCATTATTTGATTCCAGTACATACTAATTTTACAAATTTGCATTCTTGTTGAGTCACAAGGATATATAATTAAGATATTTTTTATTAGGTATGTTTTAAGGCACCATTATGGATAGCTCAAAAGTTAATGATTATGTTGATTTGGGAGACACACCAAGGAAGAATAGTAATTTTTTATAAACACTTATTTTTAAAGGTAATAATAAACGACATGATAGAATTTGAAATCAGGTTAAATCGTCATTCCATATTATTCATATTTTAAATAAAATCTATGCTTTCCTCCTGAATCTGCATATTTTTTTTACACTTAAATCTTTTGTCTTGGATTTTTACTATTAGATTGATTCAGAAAAAATGTAACTTTACTTTAACCTTGTCTTAATATGTGCTTGTGCACTCATGCGAACTTTTACACAAAAATCCAATCGTCAGATAAAATGATCAGCAAACAATGTAAATATTTATTGATTTAAGGGTCAACCATATTTACATTAACGATCGTTCAAGTTGTGGGATTGTTAGCTATAAAATATAACTATTACGCAAAATTATGTGCAAATTATTTTTTTCTGAAATTTAAAGATGGGCTTTATAACTTAGATTCGAAGGAATCCGGCCGCCCATCCAGCATTCCACCAATTGTGCAGTTTTGGTCCTTTTCGTTCTAAAGGGCCAATGTTCAAATGCTGGAACTTAATTTAATTTCATGTCTCAAAAGCGTCACTTCATAAACCAATGAGCTAAGAAATTAATTTTATATATTATATCTTACACCCAGACCAAGTTAACATCTAAATGACATTGCTTTCACTTATTAAGTCGAATCATATTCACTTTCTTGTCCATGTAAATCTTTATAAAGCTTGAAATTATCTTTCTGCACGAAATCTTGAGAAAAATAATACTTAGCTTGCACAAAAAATAAAAATCACCCAAAATGTTTCCCTTGATTTCCTGCTTGATATTTCAAGCTACAGTCCACTTCTCAGATTGTAAACAATCATCGTTTAATTTTCAAAGGCTTTCAACCTTCCTAGAAATTTTTACATCATGCACTGTACATATTGTAAGAAACGCTGATCCTTTACGAATACACCATCAAAACATAGATAATTTGTATAAGAACGGGTATATATCTTTGCATTCAACAAAGGCTTCAAATAATACGAAAAACAGTTCTGTACTCAATGTTGAGTTAGACAATGGAAATATTTCGTTGTTGTATTTACGCTACTTTACTTTCAAACACATGGATAAATGTCAAGTTGAGCTATTCTTCACATCACTTATTGAAAATATTAACGATATAGGCAAAGCTAACCTTAAGATTGAAAATAAACGTCAAGGTAACTTTAAGAGATTTAAATTTAATCAGCCTCACTATATCTTGCTACCATTTCAAGGAAACGTCACAAAACCTAATCAAGTTCTATACACATCCAAGTTTTTAACCCGAGCTACAATATTCCTGTTTGACATTTGTCTAGGCAATATTTACTTTGTGAATATTGTCCACACCAAACAGGATAATGGTAGGACTGAATGCATTTCTGAGAATGTATTTAGCATGTGTGCTGTACCTTTAGAAAATATAACTGCACAACTTACAACTGTCAAAACTACCTTTGATTTAGATATTTTAACAAGATCACATTACTATGAAATCATAACACATACAGAATCTACTACTTGTCCAATGGAAGTAATAACATTAAACCTACCCTTACACTGGCAGACAACATACTGGGAATATTGTGTCAAAGACATGGTTAACCAAAAGCTAAACTGCACTTCAACAATTTGTCTACTTCAAATGAATAAAGATAATTTCGACGTTTTGGACCAAACGATGTTATATGAAATTAATTTTGTAATATCTCATGGTTTGGAACTTCATGGACTTAAATATACAAACTTTTACGTTTCAACGAAAAGCAGAAATATGTATGCCTTACTTTCCCCATTCTCACTATTTGGATGGTCGATAATAATATTAAGCTTTAGTATGGTAGGCGTTTTGTTATGGTTATCCCACATTGGAATAAATTCATTTTTCTGGTTATTTTCTGTGGTACTCGAGCAAAGTGATGATAGAAGGAAATATATTAGTAAGATTAATGTGGTTGTTATATTATTGTGGATATATACGGCTCTTATACTACGCAACTCATATACATCTGATTTGTATGCTTACATGGCAACGGAGAATATTCCACAAGATTTACCCAAGTCGTTTGAAGATACATTGAATAGGAGCTCGTTTAAGGTTTTACCATCTCCAACGTCCATCGCATATATTAATGACTATCGAACACAAGTGGAACTTTTCTTGCAGCCGAACAAAACGAAAATGTACTATTTTCTCAGATCTGCGATTAAAGAAAGATGGCAAATGGTGCGATACAATGGATATTCAAGTCCATTTCAAAACATTCGTAAAGACAAAAATGGGAACGATGTTATATGCAACGTGAATAGTGTAGGAGTCATCATGAACGAAACGTGTATTCGATTTGATAAATTTGGGTATTTGGTTGCGACAGGATATGTTGATGACCCAAGGACTTATACATTCCAATCAATAAAACTGTTGCTTAAGTTGAGTGACCTGCAAACCGAAATTGTAGACAATATTGACACTGAAATATTCCCAAAGGCAAGGTTTATGGTTACCCGGTCTGATAACGTGTTTCGTTCAAAATTTGATGACCTAATGGGCTCAATAGTTCATTCTGGAATTGATTTATTACAGAAAGGATACATAGCTCAGATAAATATGCGCAAATATGTAAGTCTAATGTACACGAAAAGTGATATTTTTGCAAAAAGTGGCATAAATAACAAAACTTTAGAATATTATGCCATTAGGTGGATGCAAATGAAATGCTTTACGTTTTACTCTAAAGATAAGTGTGATATTCACTTGAGTGATGAAAACTTGGAAGTTCCGGTTGCTTTAATAGATTTATTGGCGGTGTGGGTACTGTTGGGTGGATTGATGCTGGCCACTTTTGTCATATTTGTTTACGAAATGGTAAACCATTCAATGTTTTCAGGTTTGAGCCGCAATGTTTAAGTGTTTTTTGAGCATAGTACTGGGGGTTTTACTAATATTTTTTAATTAAGTAATGAAATTAAAATATTCCATAATTTGCACAAAACCATTTCAAATGAATATCGTAGTAAAGCTGAGTTATATATTTAAAAATTCAGCAAACTACTTATGATTATTAATGGGGCATTAACTATAAATTTCAACAGTAACAATGGTTACACCGTCAGGTATAAATAATAAATACATAAGTTTAATTGATGTAAGCATGTAAAGAAAGCACATCGGAATACAGTTGGAAATACTTGCATTTGTTAAACACTTCTAATCAAAAAATACATTTGTTCATTCCATCAAGAGTTCTTGTAATTTAAGTTTTAATTAATTTTTTATCTAAAAAATAATAATGCTTCATAAACCTCTAATCTCAAAATTACAAAACTCTACCACATTAAATATACGATTATTAATGTCCAGTAATTTTGAGTACGAGTTCTGGTGTTTGGAACTGTAAATATTTTTACAGCAAAGTGCGTCGATTTAATCCTTTTGTCCAAAAAACTAACACGTGTTACTAATATGCTGAATATATATTTTTTCATCTAAGCACTAGCTTTGATTAGTTTGGATATTTTGAGTCGAAAATTTAAATGCGCAAACTTATAATCGAATATGTAATTTATTGTTTTGAATTGAATTTAAGTCATGCTTCATTGAGAATCAATCAATCCATTCAAGTTTTGATGTTTAGTCGGACATAATTGCTTATGTGACAAGCATCCTGTTGAGGTATTCTCCTTTATCATTTAAACCAATTGAACAGTTCTAAAACAATCAATCACGTGTCTTAAATTGGTTTAATATAAAATATTTAATGTACGATAAGGCGAATGTAATTCTTCGTTACTGTCTTCATTACATACTCACAACTATGATTAAAATTGTATGGAAATTTTTATGTTGAAAATTCACTGAGCAGCCATGTGAGATAAAAACAATTTATTTGAAGTATTTTAATGTTTACTGAAAGGATGAAAGTGTCACTTCAAAAACAATACTTGCAAAACCAACGTGTCATTTAAAAACTGTGTTGTTATTTTCTCTAACATTCTATATGGCTAAAAAATAATACCTAGTCATTCAGCCTACACTCAACTTTATAAATTAGTCAAACTATTTTAAACATTCATAATATTACCCCAAAATATAGTTTCTAATTAAATAACTTATTCATTATTGCAGCTGCAGTTATTTATACAGACATGCATTCCATAAAATTACAGTTTAACCTTTTTCTTCTAATTATGTCAATTAACTGTACCTACTATTTGGGAAGCTGTTTTGATGCCAACAAGAATTACAAGTTAAACCTCGAAAAGTTTTTATCAATCATAAATATATTTTCATTCTGTACCGTTCATACCATACGAAATTTTGATAATTTTACAACTTCAAATAACATGGTGTATCCTTGCCAAAAGCAACTGGTTAGTTTACATTCAATAATTGTATCATTAAGTGAGCAGAACAAAAGCCGTCAATACATAAATTTAGACAATGGCAATGCTTTATTTTCAGTTAGAAAAACATTTTCAATGAAATTTGTACAGTTCTGTTATGTTGAACTATACCTAACAACACTAATAGAAGAATCAGAATGTACGTTTTACAATTTTCACCTGAAAATGAAAAATAAGCGTATGGGATGGAAAAATCCATTTAATCAGCCTGACTTTATATTGATTCCATTTATTAGAAATAACCCATCCAAGTACAAAACTTTTATCACATCAGCATTTTTAACTCGGACGAATGTAATACTACTTGACTTGAATGAAAAAAGCATTTATTTTGCAAACATGGCCCATGCAGAACTAATCCAATACCAAACCAATCAAGCCTCTCACAACTCATTAGAAATATTTACTGCTCAAGTTCCCTTGGCGAAACTAACTAGTCAATTGGAAAATATCAAAACGATCTCTGCGTTAGAAATGTTAATGAACAGCTACAAATTTCCAACAACTTATCATACAAGTTCGGTAAGTTGTCCACTAGAAACTCTAAATTTCCGAAAACCTATCACTTGGAAGACAACAGACTGGGTATTTTGTCTCGAAGAAATCATTCAATTGAAACTGAATTGCACTTCAGAAATATGCCAAACCGAACTTTCTTCGCCAAATTTCGACCAAGCTGACCAAACCTACATATATGAAGACAACTTTTTTGTATCTCACGGAAGCGAATTTTATGGGCTTAAATATAACGTGTTTTATATACCTAAGAGAGACAGAAACATGTATGCACTTCTATCCCCATTTTCACTGATTGGCTGGTTAGTTGTTTTAATAAGTGGTTATTTAGTAGGAGCCGTATTAATACTATTACAGTTACCACAGTATTCATATAAGGTATTCTTTTGGTTAGTGACTGTGGTTTTAGAGCAAAATGATGACATGAGAAACAAATTAACTAGAGCGAGTACAATTATTATTTTAATTTGGATATATGCAGCTCTTATGTTGCGCAATGCGTATACATAAAATTTATTCTCTTATATGACATTAGAGCCGAGTCCAAATAATTTGCCAGAAAACTTTGAAGAAGCTTTAAATATTAGTTCGTTAGTGCTTCTAGCAACTCCAAGAGCTATTACTGTGCTAAATGATTACAAAACTGAAGTTACTCAAAACAAGGCTTCTAACCAAACCAAAATATATGCTGTAGTAAGTCAAGCACTGCAAAAGTTGTGGCGAATGGATGACCGTAGAAGCTATCCAGGCGGATTTGTAAATATTCGAAAACCCAAAAATGGGAATCATGACATATGCAACAGTAGGAAAAACGGGGAAATCGATGAAAAAAGTTGCATATACTTTGACAGGTTTGGATATTTGGCTGCAACTGGACCAATTGAGGACCCAAGGACTTATACATTTCAAAGTTTGAGATTGCTTTTAAAAGTAAGTCCAATTCAAGCTGAGGTATATGACAACAACTATGCCGAATTTCTTCAAACAGGAAGTTTTCTGGTGACCATGACAGATAATGTATTGCGTTCTAAATTTGATAAATATATGGCTCGAATTGTAAATTCAGGGATTGATTTAGTACAGAAGAAATACATAGCTGAAATAAATATGCGTAAGTACACAAAGTATACGTACGAGAACAGTGACATTTTTGTCAATAGTAGCATGAATAATAATACGTTAGGATATCATACTCTTAGATGGATGCAAATGAATTGCTTTAGATTTTATGCAAAGAATAAATGTGATATTGATACAAATGACGTAATTGAAGCTCCTGTAACAATTAAAGATTTATTGGCTGTGTGGGTACTTTATTTTGTACTAGTTGTAGTGAATGTTTTAATGTTTGTTTATAAGTGCTTAACAATTTGTCCAATTTGATTCAAGTAAAAATACCTTACCATTTCTAAAGTGAAGTTACCATAGTTTTATTCGTAACACACGGAATAGCCATAAAATAAATAAAACCAAGTATTGGTGTAGTTTTGAACTAAATATTTTCACGTATCGCCTAGATTAAATCCTTTGCTTAACCATTTTTCGTCTACCAGGAAATAGACGATTACTTCGTCGCAAAATTCTGTTTAAAAAATGAGTTGTCTGTGAATTCCAGCACTTCAGTTATTTCAATTACCGAGTTTGTGTTTGCACTACTAAAACGTGTGATTAGAATATACCTGTCTGGAAGTAGCAAATATATCATTTTAAAATTTATAACGCTACAGTAACGCCTAAATATGGTAAGAAAAAATTATTACAAGCTGTATTTGGTACACTTCAATATTATTACACTGGCAGGTAAAAACACATTTAAATTTTGACGACAATTAATACCTGATTTAAAATATTATTTGTCGAACTAATCACTTCTTGGTTTGAAGCATCGTTCAAATAAAAGCGAATAGAATCGAAATAAAACTAAATATCCCATCTAGACGAGAACGGGAATTTATTTAACCGTACTACTCTAAACACTATATATCCTAACAAGGACCATCGTGGTAAACAATTCTTTGAAATGGTGCAGTCCAGGACGCCTTATTAATATGAATCCTTTGTTAAATGTGTGGTCTAAAAAAACAGCAAAACGTTTCAGGAATTGGTTTAAATAAACTCACAAGATATCAAAACTATAATATTTTCAATTTTTCTCTCTAGCCAAAGAACCTGACAACCTCTAATAAATATCAGTTGAAAACTTTGGTTTACATTATTTTATTTAAGGGATTTTTGTTTCGATTAATCAAAGTAAAATCAAACTTACAATATAAAGGCTATATACAAAGGCCCTATCATCCTAAGCATTATATTTTAGTAGTTCATGTTAAGTTCTACAAGTGTTGATACACTTCCGTGTTACAGTAAACGGGACAAAGTATACACAAGCACGTTATTGATATATTTAAAAATGTTGGTTCTTACAACTCTTTGCACTGTTAACTTATAAACTTATAAGTATATATTAGCCCACTCAGGAAGTCTAAACATTTGACAGCTTCCAATAACAAACTGACAAAGAACACTTCCCAAGTGTGAGTGGCGTAGAGCTTAACGAAATGCGGATTCTAGGACAGTTTTTATCGTAGATTTAGATTCCGAAGACGATTTGCTGTAAAATTTACATTTGGTTTTTGCACCAATGTGGTCTTTACACCCGTATTTAAAGAAATGCTTAGTTTGTCAGCCGTTTACATGGGTATTACGGGCTTGTCATAATAAAATTTTATCAGAAATTTACTTAAAAGCAAAAAATTCAATAAATTCATCATAGAAATACAGTTCAGTGTTTGTTCAAATTGCATTACAAGTATTTGAAGGAAATTTCTTGCGTTTAAGTCGTAAGATAAGATTTGAGCATGTTTAAAATTGAATTGAAAATAATAGAAAAAAGCTGTGAAAATTTTAAAAAGCCCTTTTCCTAATAACCCTAAATATGAGTACAGATTTGACAAGTTTTGAAACATTGTTTCAAATTTTTATGCCATGTGCTAAATATGTCATTAGGGATATCCACCCATCAAGTACTTCTGATCACAACTTTTACCTATTGTGCAAAGGATTTTGTGCAAATGTGCAAGTTGCCATAGAATTTTCCAGGATTTCTTCACACATAAATTCCAGTGCAGTGCTTAGTATTGATTTGCTCGCCTCAAATATTTCAACACAAAAAGAAAAATTCACATCAAAATATAGATCTGTTTGCAATATTCAACTGTTCATTGTCAACACGCCAGAAAGTTTAAACCTTACTTTTGAATTAAACCTAAATCTTGTGCAAACACTCAAAAAGCAAAGATTCAATCAACCCGACTTTATACTTATACCAGTAAATGTAAATCATTTGGCCATACGCAGCTTGGTCCTTACAACAACGTTTATTACCAAAGCAAACATAATAGTTGTAGATGTATACAAAACTAGCCTATATTTCGTCTGTACTGCAAAATCACAAGTTGCAGAAGTATCTCAAGGCTGGAAAATTCATCCGGATATTATTACTTTACTCCCACTACGAGTTCCAATTATGATATTGGATAACCATTTTCCCAACCAAAAAGAATACAACAATCTAGTAAATATATTAGACAAACTTAGTTTCCAAAATATTGTAAACTTGCGTACTGACGTTTGTACATTGGCATTATCAAAAAAACAGAAAACGAATTTCGTCAGTCCGGGACTAATTGCGCAAAGAAACTATTTGAACTAAAAACAAATTTTACAGGTTATTGTATATTATATTCTTTCCGACATTTTAAAAATATTCCCGATGCATACATCAAAAGATACTACTTTATTCTCACGGAAGTGAATATTATGGATTTGTTTACTCATTATATTATGTAAAGCCATTTGTCAGATATATGTTCTCTTTAGTGTCACCGTTTGCAGTAGAAGGTTGGGCAATTCTTGCAGTTGATTTTATTTAGTTTGCTTTATGCTCTGGTTTAAAAATATTTATTTTAGTCCGTTCTTCTGTGGTTTTACTGTAGTGCTAGAACAAAATGATGACCAAAAGGTAAACAAGTCTTGTGTCTTCATTATTTTAGGCTGGCTATAAGTAGCTCTTGTACTAAGACAGGCATACAAGTCAAACTTGTACGATTATATGACTTTTGAGAAACCGCCATCAGGTTTTCCAAAATACTTTAAAGAAATTTTAGTAAAGGATACAATTGTGCTTTTGGCTTCGGTGGATGCTATATTGTCCACGGGTTACTTTGAATAGGGTTTTGATACTTTAAATGTTACAACTAATGCTAAACTTGTAACGGAAAAGATATTTCAAAAATATTGGTATATGCAATCATTTAAAAACCCTGGTCCTTTTTCAAATTTTCTTGCGAATACAAATGGAAATCAGGATATTTGTGACTTCTCGTAATGCAATCCAAAATCCAACTCGTAATGTCATTATAAAAAGTACATGTGTCAAAATTGATAAATTTGCTTATTTGACGGTATCAGGTCCTACGTCAATCTATGAAGATATAATTCCATTTTACACGGGCAAAATGTTATTAACTTTAAATAACATTGGTCTTAAAATTTTGGAAAACCACGAAAACAGTTTATTCAAAACTGGCGATCTTTTTGTATCAGTTCCGGAAAACATTTTAAAGTTTAAATTTGAAAAACATTTGGCATCTTTTGTGGAGGCAGGTCTTGACTTATTGAAAAATCGTTACATAGTTGAAAATCAAATTAAGGTGGACGTAATAAAACAGGCTAAATATTTAAGAAGAGAAAAGGCTATCTTTGTTACCGATAATACAACTGATCATACTTTGCTAACGTATGTAACACACTGGAATAAGAACAACTGCTTTATTTTCTATCGTAAGAATAAGTGTAATTTGAAAATGAATGTTTCCGAATTACCGGTGAAACTTACTGATCTAATTGCAGTGTGGGTTTTATTTGCTGTTATTGGTCTCATCAATTTTTAAGTTTGTTTGTGAATGTGTCTGAATGAATTTTTAAAGGGCATATCATTCTAGAAACTCGAAATTCCAAATAAAATAAGAACATTTACATGTAATTAGAGCAAATATTTTACAAATTTTGTCTGATGATTAACATTATAAGGCATTCAAATATATGTTTAAAATTGTCTACCCAAATTTATTATTATCGTAGTTATTCACCCATCGGTGAGTTTACATTACTTTTCAATTCAAGTTTGGCTCGAGGATCCATAATACAAATGTTAAAAATCAGTCGCAGGGGTTTATATATTGATTTCAAATACATTTATGATAATAAGTGCACCTTTAAAATCCAAGTTGTAAATGATTGGGCGTTAAACAAGCCTGCCGTGTCGAAATAAAAAGTACGTTTCAGAATTGAAGAAGTTTATACGGAGTATAGGCATAACAAAATGGATTTTTTTAAATTGTAGCATTGATGCAATTTGTTAGAAAAAATACTCAATTTTGGCAAAGATTTCATTAATGCCTCATCATTTTTCTACAAATTCGATTTGTATGAAACAAAAAGAAAACATGAGCTAAAATGATTGACATATTCGAATTTGGATATTTTCAATTATTCAATAATAGATAAATTGATTTAAGTTGGTACTTTAAGTACAAAATTTTGGATACAGGTTTTTGCATTAAGTATCTTATTCTAGTTAGATAGCTATATTATGTAAGTTCACACGAATATTTTAATCTTTAGATTAGAATACTTTCTACAAAATTCATATATTGCAATTGAATATAAGATTTCTAGAATAAAAATCAGTAGCCCAGCAAAACAACCAACTAAGAACACCACAAATATAACAAATATATTACTAGACATTCCACCCTCACTGGGTTCTAATTGACTAATTATATCTGTATTTAAATTATTTATGTTTTTCTGCGCATAATTTTGAGACCGAACACGAACTAGATGAGTTGCAACCAGCTGATTCCACCAGTCAACAATGCCTGTCTGTTCAGCAAAACGAAACCGGCGTAAATTAGCATCAGGATACCAACCTTGCGGCACAATTTCAATTCTGTTCTCTAGCATTACACTCTGACCTACAGATATCTTGCGGAAACCATACCCCCTAAGTCTAGATTCGTAATCTCTAACTTGAGGTTCGTATGTAATTATTGCTGTTTTATTGCATGCTCTTAACATTGCCATTGCATTTTTCCTTTGTTCCAACATAAATATTCTAGTAATATTCCATTTGTTGAGTGTTTTGTTTGCGAATTTTTCAATTACATGGGTTACAACGTTTACAAATTTGATAGACGAATTACCGGAAACGTCGCATATACGACGAGGTACGCGTACTTTCTTCCTTTCAAATAATTCCATTAGTGATTTAACCACTGAAAGATATTTCATATGACTACGATAAGGAAAACTCGTTGACGCTTTTGAATAAACCGAATGATCGTTTGTAACAGCTGAACTAAACAGTTCACTGATGACCTCATTGCTAATGTTTTCATACCTCATCAAATGAAAGGCATATGATTCCGCGAAAACTTTATAATTGCTCTCTAAAATTTGGTTAAAGCTTTCAAAAGGTCGAAATCTGATTGGAGATATGAGAACATTTATGTTATCATTTTTATAAGCATTGCTTAAAACTAGTAAGCCTAATAGTAAACAAGAGAGAACGAATCTCATTACAAGATT
>JAQFZH010001492.1:0-20929 GCA_034695485.1 Entomobrya nivalis
CGCAGCCGGCTTTACTATTTACATGATTATTTGTATAATTTCTGGCACTTTTTTACCAAAGGTTTACCTTTTTTATTGCGATTGCATTTCATGTCTGTCTGTTTGTCTGTGAGCGCTCTAATTCAAAAACGCTTTGACCCATTGACCTGAAATTTGACATACAAATACTTGGGAGGACTAGTAAGAAGCCTATTGATTTTCAGCCAAATCGGACTAACGGTACCGGAGTAACGGCCAATCAACGGTTACATGCTATTTAAATAGGCAAAATCTTTTATTTCATAAATCGATAGATTGAAGTATTGGCATCAAACTTTCTCAAGAGACTATAGTGTAAAACTGAACAGTTTTGGAGATACAGATATGCTTTATAAATGGGCAAAAAATAAAATTGACTTTTTTAATTCTGAACTTTAAAAATCATTAAAAATTACTTCAAGCACTTCTTTGTATAATACTTACAGTACTAGTTAACGCACGTAGTGTGTTTCTAGGATTAGTGTGTGAGTGGGAGAAAGAGTCTGTCCGTCTGTCTGTGAGCACGATATCTCGAACACGCTTCATCTGATCATTATGAAACTTTGTATACAAGTTTATATGGTTAATTGGAAGAACCCTCTTGATTTTGGGTCAAATCGGTTCACCCGGGTCAAAGATAGGACAAGGGTCAATTTTTTTTCAAATGACACCTTGCAGCCAAATTTTGTCGAAATGTAGCCCAACTATAGAAACATTGTTACGCAAAGTTTCAGTTGACCTGATCCAACCCTTTCGGCCCCAGAGGGTCTTGAAGGTCACACATGGGACATGATCTCTTACCTAAATGGTTCAACCGATTTACATGAAATTTGGTGTACAGATAGATATAGTAGTAAAGAGGAACCATACTGATTCTGGGGCAAATCGGTTGACCGTTACCGGAGTAAGGGCCAATTAACGATTACATGCTTTGTAATTGAGGATTTTGTTATTGTACCAATCAACACATCAGAGTATTGGGATCAAACTTTGTCAAATGACCATGGTCCAAAACTCGATATTTTTGGAGATATGGGTGTTTTACTTTTTTTCTGTTTTTGTATGGAATTTTTGTAGTTTTTTGTGTTTTGTATTTTTGTGATTAAATGCAATATTTGCCGGCGGTGCCGGCGCCTTTCTTAATTGTCTACGTGCGTAATCTGTCACAGGTGTTTTACCTGTTTTATTTTAACAGTAACGTGTTGATAACTTCTTTAACTCGCAATGAAATTTTGTTGGCACCGTTTTATAATTTGGTTGGCTTAAGTTGTGTACACAGTACTAAATAATGAACATTAAAAACTTCGATAATGTCCTAAAATGTTCTTGTGTACTTGTGAGAAGTCTTCTGGAAATAATTATTTTATCTAACTTATCCATGCCAATCCTTTTATTTGCACAAGTTTGTGATGGAGTAGTGCTGACAATTGTAAACTTTCCGACCGAAACAAATATCTCTTAAAAATGAAGAAGCATGAAGACACTTCAAATGTGTAATTGTGTAATTTACTAAAGTATACAACGGATTACAAAAATTGGAACTTGAAAATTAGTTTATTATTACAGCACTTGCCCTTTTTCTAAATACAGTTGTTTTTAAACAGTTGCTCCGAAATGTTTTTCGGATTTGGTTTTGATGTTTACTTCGCAACCCAATTCTTCATAAATATTGGAAATTTTAAATTACTTAAATGCATCCAGATATTATCTTCTTAATAGTTTTCAATTAGTCTTAAATTTTTACTAAAATATGTGTTTAATTTAAATGGTTTCGTTGTTTTCAATTAAGTTAGTGAATGAGTGAATTGAAATCTTATTCAATATAAGATATATGTATTGTTATCAATCATACGAGGGTAACCACAAAAAACTTGTGTGGTAGGAAGGTTGTACTGTTGCGTTTTACAATGCAACTGACAACTAACTAACACCTTTTAATGCTCCTTTTTTCTTTATAAACTTCTACGGCCACTTTACTAAATTTATATCCCTTTACCTCACAACAGAAAAATGTGGCATAAGTCTGAGTTATAAGAATTCAATAAATTTATTATATTATGCATAAATTTTTTGGTGGTGATTATTAAAATAATTTTAAGTTAATATTTACAGCAGCACATTTTGTTTACTTTGAAATGAAGCACGCACTTTTGTTACATTTGCTATTACCTCAAATAGTTTATTTTCAAAGTATCAACATAAACGTTCAGTTTTGATAAACTTTAGGTTTAAAAAACATTAAATGTATTGGTAAACATAATTGTTACAGGTATATAATAAAATTAAATACATTTTGTACAGTAAATCATTATTCTAGAAAACTTGATAAAATTATTTATAGCTACTACGCACTTTTCTGGAGAAACAGACTCTTCTTGTTTTTAATATTGTTTTACAGTGTTCAGCGATTAGTTAAAAAGAAACTTATTTTTTTGTCACAATGAGAATAGTGCAAAATATTATTTTACCACCAATAGAGATCTAACCTAGCATTCCATATCTCATGAAAAATCAGGTTTTATTAAAAAATAAGTTCTCTGACCAATTTTACAAATTCTTCACCTCTTACAAATTGTTAATGGAATAAGCATGAAAATAGAGATACGATTATTTTCATATTAAATACAAATCATTATCACAATGGCCTAAGTAAGTCTTTATAAAGTATGAGCATATTAACCTTTTTAACAATTCCTTTCTTAAATTATTTTCCTTCGTAGACATTTTGTTACAAATCAGCTGACAAGTAAAAATTTCTACAACAAAATGCTTATAATAACTGCTAACGTAAGCTAATTATTACACCATAACATGGTTTACCAGAAATAAGTTTGCTTATAGCAAACGCAAAAAATTAATGACCAGTTTTGTTAACGTATAACAAATTATAATAATAATGCTTACAAATTAATACTGACTTCGAAAGTCGGTGAGTTTTAACCGCTGGTTCAATGTTCAGTAACGCTGAGCTAAATAAAAATATGCCTTCTCTGTTTTATATCTAATATCCCAGTTGAATTTTTTTTGCAAACCATTTTGTATTTGCTGAAACCACTTATAATTCCTTCTTTTAAAAATATTAATAGATTTAAACATCATTATAACTTACTAAATACTGTATTTGTACTTTTTATAATTCAAAAGAGATTTTTGTTGCATTAAAAGTAATTCATGGAGTACATCGCTTTTCCGGTTTGTTGCTTCATTATTGCGCCTCGTTATCACATATTTTACAATCTCACGGCAAAAACTGAAATAAGGAAATAAATATCTGTCAAATGATACTGATATTAAAACAAAAAAGTACTAAATCGAATTGAAAAAACACACCAATTTTTTATAAAAATTATATCCTACCTTTAAGGTGTGAGTAAGAACGTGACAATTTGTTGGAAAATATTCAGAACAATTACCAGTACTATTGTTTTCTTGGCTTGGGATGAACCACTTGACAATTTGTTTCTTTCGAGCTGTTATGATATACATATAATCAAAAAATTCAAATTACACATTCAGCATCTGCTTGTATAAATGCCATACATTTTTTAATTGAAGTGAACAACATGAGTTTCTTACACATCCCGGAATAGGTTGTCCTTTTGCACTAAGTTCCGTTGAGACGCCATATTCAGCCTTAATAGTTCCAGTAGAATATGCCAAAACTGTACTCTCGTCATAATCACCAACATATTGCAAATTTGTGTCCATAAATTTCCTTACTTCAGCGGCAGTCATATCTCTTGTTCCGAAATGCCCACTGATTTTCACCAGTGCTCGAAACCCAGTCCGCTTGTTTTTCACCGTTTTGACGTAAGCATGTATTACTTGTTCAGTGCAAGCTGGGATAGTAAACACTTGTGAAACAATAACTGATCTCGTGTTTTCTACAAGCGTGGCCTGCTTCCTCGAATTATTGGTGACACTTTCGTTTTGAAAAGCTTTTCTTAGTCCTTCCTTTAAACCTTCTTCATGTGACTTGGAAGATGTTTCTTGTTTTTCAAAATTGACGCCAGTTTTAGCCTTAGATTCAAATTCCATTCCAACTGCCTCTCCCTTTCCAGAAATTGATGCTTCTATTTCTAACTTTCTAGAATTCGAATCACCCGTGCTATTTGACGTTTTGGTTGTTATATCAAAAGAACTTTCTAGATCCACTTTGTACATGTTACGCAAACTTATACCAATGTCCACATGGAACGAGTCTCGAACTGTTTTAGATGCAGAAAATGTTTGAGTTATTTGTGCGGGGCCGTCATTCCGGAAAATTGACTCGGAGGCCGACATTTCCAAATTTTGTTCCGTGTAATTTTGTTCCAATAATTCAAACTTTGTGAAAGTGGAGTACAGCTTGATGCAACTTGATTTGAAATAGTGAGAGTCGTAGTCAGGGCCAAATGACTGAATTTTAGTAGTTATGTCAGTACCGTGATTAATTTGAACGAATGCCCCCAACGCAATCGAGTATGAGGACTGTCCAGCTAGAACTCGAATTGGTGAAAATGTATTTGAACCACAATCCTGTTCAAAGTAGGCCAGCATTGAGTTGCCATGGTTATTTATCGACCATCTGTCCAAATTGCGTACATGCTTGGGAATATTGTGACAAGAACACACATTCCTATACGTTTCAAAAACGACTGGTAATACTTTGGTGTTTAAATTTGGGTGATATTGCGTAATGTTCACATTAAGCTCTTCATTTTCTCTAAGAGTGCTGCATGAGCGAAAAGATTTGGTTGACCAAATCCAGTCGGGGAAAGATTTGTAAAGGACAGAAAGTGTCAAGGCACCTGTTACTGTCGATTCCCAGTGAATTTTTAAGTCCATTGTTCCTGGAGATTGAACTTTTATGCTTCGACCTAAGCATTTGTCTTCTGAGAAGAGCATGACGCACTCGCTTGTTCGGAAGGATCGAATGTCGCTGTTCACCCAGTAGTCAATGTTATTCGGCAAAAGGCTGCTGCAGTTGGCAGTGATTTTTCTGGTCATGACAAAATCTAAGGAAGCAAAACAGTTTACTCATTTAAAACATTTTCGAGCGAATGAACGAAGTGTGATTTGTAAGGCATTGATCAAGTTATTAAAAAAATTAATGATGCAGTTTGAATTGCAAAAAACTTATAAGTTTGCGAAAATATGCAAAAAAAAAATTAATTAAATAAATTTCACCTTGAAAATTTTTCAATCCAAAGAAGTGTATCAGATGATTATACTCCTGCAACAGATGAGCATTTTTAGGCGTGGTAATCTTCCCCGCATTTAAATAGGTGATTGGGTTTATGACGTTATTTTCGGTTTCCAGCATCTCAATCCCCATAATAGCTACATTAGCATTATTTTTGCAACGGGTCTTGAACATTTCAGAATTTGGATCCGGACCGAACGAGTGAACTCGGTACCTATTTTGTCTTTCCTCGTCGTCCATCTGCTCAAGTTCGAATATGTTGATTATATTTTGGCTATGTCGATCAAGAGTGTATTGTGGCTTCCATTTTTTCTGCAAACAATTTGGCTCAAAATATGCCAGGAGATCTTTGCCGTGACTGTTTATTGACCATGTTTCAGTATAGTTCGCAACAAATTGCACATTTGCACATGCACAGATATCGGTGTATGTTTTCAAAAAGTTTGAAAGCCGGTTTGGCCTTAATTGACGATTCGAAAATAATCCAAAATCCTTAGTTTCCGCATTATCGTACACCAAAATGCACAAAACAACACAAACAACATGTAAATTCGACATTTTGGTTATTGATGTGTGTCGGCTGATTTAATATTGTTCTATTGGCACAAAAAATTCAATTTTTGGTTGCATAAAAGTACTCAGATGATAAAAAGAGCCCAAATGAATAAAAAATGCTGCAAACTAAATTTGCCAATAAAAGTAGTATTTACTTAAAACAATTAAAACAAGGTTATATTTTTCAAATCAATTCTTCGAAACCAACGTGAAAAGTTTAATTTTGTTCGCATAAATTGACCATTATTTTTCTGTACTCACGATCAGTTGAATAACATAGGAGATTTAAACTTGGTTAATTCCAACTAACTCAACACTTAGGTCTCTAAACGTAGGCAAAATAATACTTAAATGATACAAGGTAAATAAATCGTTCGTAGAGGTATTTGAACACAGTACTGTGAAGCAGAAGCTGTCTTGTAAAAGGTTTGGACTTGAAAGAGTGTAAAATCACACTACTTGCTCGTACTCACTCATTACAGCACAACTCGCACTTGCTTCGTGAAAATAATCAAATTTAGATGATCGCTGGAAATATCCTTATTGTGGGTAGTGTGGTGTTGTACTAGAGGCAAGTGTCACAAAATGCTATGTTCATATTCAAGTATACTTTCTAAATGTTCTCTTGAAGCTCTTTGGGTTAAAGCTGGAATGATGATTCATCAACTTTGATCTCTTCTCTGTCTTATGAGTAACAATGCTGCAGAAAATACAGTAGGAAAAATTGCCTTTCTTCAAATTTACCCTTATCTCGTTCGCTACAGCTTACATCCATTTAGAATTACGTCGTTATCTTAAAAGCTTTAAAAAGATACATATGATTATAAGACGAAAGACAAATCCTTGCCACCCTATTTTGAATAAGTACTTATATTTGTACTTATATTGTCAATGTGAGGCACAATGTGTGTAGCTATGCACTTTGGTTCATCATATTGGTGTCTAAAGGTCGAAAGTCTAATGGTGTCGTAGATTTTGGGAATGATGACATTTATGATCTGCATTCCACAAGTACATTGTGTATGACAAGTGAATACAAGTTGATATTCCAAATTGTCAACCAATATTAAAAATTCACTTTAAAAAAACATAGTAAAAGAAAGGCATTGAGAGAAAATATTATTAAATAGTCAACGATTCCATTTAATAAAAATAATTAGTTTTAAACAATTTGTATTTATTGCTAATCTTTAAAATGAACACACAACCACTTTTTTGTAAAAAAAGGATTAAATCAAAATTTCTCCTAGTCAGTATATAACATGTACATAACTTTTCTACAACTTAACAGATTAAAAAAATAGCCTATTGTCGAACTGAAGTCAGAGTTAGTTTGTTCAGTTTTTATGTAAAAGTTTAAAACGTCTTTTTGACCATGTTGTAAACATTGCGATCTTGGTCAATGCATTATAATTTATCTCTCAATGTTTCGTTCCATGGTCTAAGCATGGAACAAACATATAAACTGCTTACTCTGCGATAATTGTTTAAAGATATTTTTCTTTTCATTTTCAGCTGTCCTTGCAATATCTTCTGATGATGAATATTTTTTTGAAACATTAAAAGCAATTTTGTGCCACGATTGGTAAGTATCAGTGTTGGTAATTTAATTAGCCCTTATGTCGATACACAAGCTCAGAGTATATGGTAATAGTATTGTTTTATGTGACGCTATCTCTGAAGGTGATGCTATATGTACATATTTTACATATGGAACTTTGTGAACCCCGCAATTCACAATTCGTACACACATTTATTTTACTTTGATGAAACCAAAAAAGGATGCTTGGCGTAATAAGGGAACAACAAGAAAACACCAAAAGATTACACATATTCTCAGTATTTTCTTTTTGAAATGACACATCAGAATTCTTTGAAACATTAATGAGTCATTAATTTTTATAGGCTTGTGACTTGGAATGCTGCATGATAGTTCACAAAGAGAATTATCTTGCTGCACAACTTGAAACTGATCTTCCTTACTCACTCGTAAGTAAAACGTCATTCTATTAATTTTACAAATACTGAACGCTAATATTCTAGGAATCAGCATCGTTAAATCTGAATATCAAAATACATTTTCGCCCTCTGCGAAAGACAAAGTTGTGTAATTTATTTTTTACCAATGTAATTTTGTGACGATTAGTTGCCAATTAATTTCTCAATTAATTCACTGATCTTTGTCAACGTTTATTGTTAATTTTGGCTTTCACACATCTTACAAATCTAAGAAATCGGTTTCTTCAAATATGTTTTATCCAGTTTAAATACTAGAAAATGAAGATAGACTTGAGTAATTAGTTTTCCAACTAAAACTCGACCAAAAATGATATGGGTGTATGCTTTCCTTTTTTATAGCAGATTTAAGTTCAGATTTGGTTCAGATTGTACGCATTAAAAAATTACTAATTCGGTCATTATTGTGTCGATCCAGGATCCATATAAAAGTATAGAGAAGAACTCACGGAAATTTTTGAACACACGCAGTTTTTCAATGAGTCATAATACTAACACTTTTAAACCAAGTTTATAAACAGCTTAAGATTTGAAGTACACAAACTTAATGCAAATAAATATTCAGATAATTACACAACTAAACAAGATTCAATGATACAATGAAAACGTAAAACGGTGACTTTCTTCCTTGCCGATTTGTACAAACTGTGGTTGGAAGTGAATTCACAGTCGTAAATAGCCAGCTAAATTTTTAGTTAATGATACAGAATAATAAAAAAACAGACGTTGTAGCATACACTATTGTCATCAGTACCATTGATTTATTAACTGATTTAGAATGTCGTAACATGTATTTGAAAATAGGGGAAATATGAATAATAATACAGTAAGTTATAATATTTTTTTGCATAATTCTAATTTCTCTAAAACATTTTCAATATACTAGAAAAATATACTATTGATTTTATTTACAGCCAGTTTATCTTATAAAACATATAGTAAAACCGTGTAGTTAGTATACCAATAAAATAATTTGATTTATTGAAATCTTTTTTTTTAAAGATGCGTATTTGCAGTTTACGTAAAGTTAATATTGAAAAATTCGTAAAAACTATATGGGGCCATGCGATACTTCAGTTTTTAATATAAGTTCTATCGTCTACCGTATACCTTTGTGCTAATCGTGCACACGCTCAAATATAGTGAAAATGAAATCAAATTGTTTATAAATTCTTTAAATATAAGAATGTAGAAAATTAACGAATTAAAATGTCATGGGTAAAAATCAAACCAAATTTATTGTCCTCGCAGTGAGGAAATGATAAGCAACATCAAGGATTACACAAGCAAAACATATATTCCCCTCCTATGTATGTGACGCATTTATAATACATTTGATCTATATTTAATCTATCTAGTTTACTTGTTGCTAGTTTTAAAAGTTAAACTTACATTAAACTGTCATCTGTTGCTGCACTATTATTGTTTGTCCCATTTTAAACTATAACATGGCAACTGTTTATATTTTAAATAAGCCCGATTCATTTCCTGATTTAAGGAAATGTTTAAAACTTTGGAGGAATTGAAGTTTACCGTGCACTTAAGCTGTAGCCTTTGTTATACATAATTAATAGTTTTAGTATACTTGCCTCTAACTGCTAGTTTAAATATGTATTCAGCAAAAACTAAGTTCTCTCAACCATTTTACAACCATCTGATGATATTTCTCGACTGATAAATATCTATCTATATTCTGTGCAACATTGCAAGTGTTAACTCGTCACAAATTTTCTGATCAAATGAAATCAACAAATATTATACACGGACGCTTTCGAAGGAAAACCCGGAAGATTGCTGGATTTTTACTTTTTAGATTAAATAGGGCTTCGTATGCTAAACAGAAACATTAAAATTTGTAATAAAAATATTTACAAATAGTATTTTGCTTTATATTGGGAGATAACATGCAACTCGAATTTATAATTTTCCACCAAATTATCTCTTAGTTTTCCTTTTCCTTAAGCTAATCTTATCATTTTTGTGTCCACATTTCACATTACCCTCTTTTTGATGAGATACAAGACGATAATTGTGCAGAAATCTTTTTCCGCACCCATCACACTTAAATTCCCAAAGTTCTTTTTGATGCCATTTACTATGTCTGTGTAAGTTACCCTTTGTCGTAAATCCCTCAGTGCACAACTCACACTTAAACTGTTTCTCTCCCGCATGCCATTTCATGTGAGTTTCAAGGTTATATTCAAACACATTTTTATTACACTTCGTACAAACGACCTTTTTAGCGGTTTTTACCGTAGATTTGACAGATTTTTGCCCGGCTGTATATTGTTGAGGATCCAATTCAGGCATCTCATCATCACTACCTTCGTCACTGACATCAGCCTCAATTTTGATAATCGACACAAATTCTTCTCCAACTTCAACATCAAGAGCCACTTCTGTTATAATATCAGGGTCTCCATTGGATAAGCTCTCGTCCAGCTCATCATTTCGAGTTTCGTTCGCCAAACCAATTGTATCATTTGGAGTTCCTGCAAATTTTTTTAGCAATTAAGCTTATTATTTCATATTTTTTACACTTAAAATTTATTATAAATTGTGCCTAATTAAATAAACATACTAATTTTTACTGTCGAATTCTCAAGTTCAGTCATTTGAATTTGTGATGCCGGTGGTGATGATGATATCCCTTCACAAATGGTACTCAGGAAGTGCAACATCTGAGAAATATTTTCCTTTCCAATTGAACATCCACCCATAACTAATCCGGATGGAGGCTGAACAGGAACTGTTCTACTTTTCTCTGGATTTAGGTGACTGGCTTCTGATTGACAACGTTTAATAACTGTATCCATTTGGCAGTTGATCAAACTCTTTACTGATTCCAGTTGATGATGTAATTTATCCAGTTTTTGGAGTTCCACGTCACACTTATTACAAATGTTAACTAATGTTTTAGTCTTATCTGTACCAATGGATTTCCCCATTGTTAAGGAAAACGTCAGTCTTGGAATTTTTGAAGAGTCCTCATTTTCTTCACTGGGTGATAAGGTTGCTGAAGGCGATAGTGCTTCTTTCACGTTTTTGTGATAGAAGTAGTTCCATAAATAGTTAACTAATTCTTGCTGATTTGAAGTTGGCAGTAAAGATTTGTTAATAGCTTGGTTACACAAATCACATACGACTGATTTGGTGTTAGGTAATTTAGCCATCTTGTCTCTTATAAAAGATTACAAAATAAAACAATTCGATTTGCTTGTTTTTTGTCAGATCTCTATCGTATAACGGGAAGGTAACAGTGTGGAGTTATTCCTTATAGAAAATTTATGGAAATCAAACACTTTTTATGACTTAATTAATTAAGTAAACTCAAAACAATCTTAAAACTGCACCGACTTCTGCTGTGCTAAGCTCTGCTTCACGTAAATAAAACGTAACAACCAAAAGGAAAATCAGCTGATCATGATCACGTGATATCATGCTTACTCGCTTGTAATATAAGCAGCTTCTTATTCCTATGCATGAAGCTGTGTGCATTAGTATAAATACGTGTTGTGATATATTTTGAGCTTGTCTGCGGGAATAACCCTTCACACGATAGTATATCTGTTCATATATAGCTTTTTGCGTGTGCCTTACTATTTGCTGTAAACGAAAAATTAAGAGGCATGTTTAATTTTTGAATTTTGTCAGAATTTTACATGTTTGTTTTAAGTGATTGGAAAACAGTTTATAAATGAGGCAGTGCAATGTTGAAAAATTGTTGAGCCAAGCTACACCGATCAATCAATATTTTAATTGTAGGTTTCTTTGTCAATATTTATTTGTAAAATGAACCTACAAAACACAACAGGTGTAGCTAACTTTTTTTATTCGGCTTCAATTATTTTTGGTTTTGATTGCTTACATGCTTATGTCTGTATAATTGGTTTTATATTTAACACTACACAGTCCCCATTGAATAAGCTAGTTCTTCAGATATTAAATACTAACTTTAAAACATCGAATCAAATGCATTTTTAATGGAATTTTTTGCGTCACGTTGTAATTCCACACCTAAATGTAATATTTTATTGGTGGGCTTAAAAGCGAAAATCGCTCAATGATATTTGAAATTTCGTTCCTTCGTTCGTTTCGCTGATGTACAATCTGTGTGGATAAAAGTGCTTGGGATCTTCACAATAAAATTTTATCTCGTTTAACACTCGCTGTTTCCTAAAATATTATTTTTGCATAAAAAGTTTTTCATTGATTACGTCCATGATTGACCAACCATCTAACACATTTCAAAATGTTTTAAAGAGAAGGAAAATGCTAAATTTTTTTTGGATGCACTTGTTCTTTTTAGTGCTTGGCAATGAGCACAAAAGTGAAAATATTACCAATCTGACCATTGAGCCCGGCATGATTCCCTTTGACACGTTTGTAAGTTTGGTGGAAAATGGGTTCGATACACGATCACGGAGAATTCGTATTTCAAATACTGTGTTTTCGATATTAAAGTTAAACGCTTACAATGAAACTGATCTTTTTGAAGAAAATGAACACGAAGCTTTCTCGTATGTATCTGAACTATGGGAAGTGATTACATCGAGATTAAATTATGAAGAGCAAATCATATTGGCAAATCTAAAAGATAAGTTTTCTCACAAATCTTGGCATTATCTCAACAATTCTGAAATGCTGCCAAAATGGAAATTCAAATGTTTACAATTTTAAAGGCAGTAAAACAGCCTGTCTTTTTCGGTAAAGATATCATTGATGAAAATCTGGATGGATATAAATATTTTGGACACTTTCCCCAAAAGCATATTGCGACGAATCAGGTTTTCCTTTACTTCTGGCATTGAGGAATGGTGGCAAAACTATATCAAGTTGTTGGTAGTTCTAGAAACACACAAAGTAAACGACCTAGGTGAACCAATTGCTGACCATATAAACGGAACAATGAGAGATGATAGTAGACCTGGAATATTTGTTTTGTCTCAGATTTCTGGTTTCGGGTCACTGCTTTCATTGGCCGTATTTATTTGCCATTATTGTGATGCAATTACAGTACTAATAAGCTTTCTAGGCAGTTTACCGGAATCGAAACCAATTTTATGGCTTTGTATTGTAAAAAGTGTAGCAACACGAAAATACGGCTAACATCCACAATCTGTTGTTCGGTTTCACTTTTGGGTGAACTATTTAATGTACTCCAGAATCGCTTTGTAAATACTGAATAGTAAATAAACTGAATATATAAAAATATTTAAAGATAATTAAGTAAATATTAATAATGGCTATAAAACTACGATCAAAAATCGATAAATGATGTTATATCGCTAAAATATTTTTTTAATGGCATTTAATTTTTTTCCTCAGAACATTACGGATAACATACAAGTTCATATCTATGCACACTTATGATATCAGGCATAGGTAAAATACTTGATTCATACAAGCTTCAAAAAACAAGAAGTTTTTTCAAGAAAATCAATTTTTCCATTTAATAGATTCATTTTTTAGTATTTGCAAACAGCAAGCAATTTCTTCATATTATAGAGCCAGATGTTGGGTGACGTTGTCCACATATAAGCCATTTGACTATGATAAGCTTTCTCACACCAAATATCCGTTGAAGTTGGAGTACTTTCCTCAACAGCATCCAAATCAGCAGCTGTAGAGCCAGTATTCGAGTTGTTTTCTCCAGCCCCTTTTTATAAAAATATTAAAAAAATAAGTTAATAGTAAGTTAAAAGTAAGTGTAAATATTTTAACAGTTAAAAATAATTTATAAAGTATGCTTACAAAAATAGGCTCTCTTCCCGAAAATACTCCCACTCAAAGTAAACTTGCCACGGTTAGCTTGACCGCCTGGCATTTTACGTCCATTTGCTTCAATCGACCAGACGTTAAGAAGCAGGACCACAAGACAAACAAGAACTTGCAGTTTATTCATGATGAATTATTTCTAAAAGATTTTTTCAATAGAAGTTATTATTTTAAAATCTTCAAATGTTTTAAAGCTTAAATGCAATATATTTAGAAATAATTACCGTGGTCGAATTTCGAGTGGTTTTTCTGGGGCAATTTAATAATCGGTTCAGAGCTTAAATGAAAGTTGATATTGGTACAAGCTTTCTCCAACTGACATCTTTACAAAAAAGGTACCTGCTATTTATACTACTGAACTGACCGATGAAACTTTTGCCATCAGGTAAAAATTATAATACAACAGACGGCATTAAAATAATTTGTTGCACTGAATTGGCTTCCTAAAAGAATTATATTAAAAGCTCAGCTTTGAATAATCAATTTTCCAGAAATTGAAAATTAATGTAATTTGTAATTTATAGGTCTTTTGAATAAAGAAATTTAATACGTATTCTTGAAATATGATGATTAAAATTTGTTATGAAACTGAATAGTCCAATCTAATAAATTCAACAAAATTTATGTTAGATTCTCTTAAAGACAATCAAGAATAAATTGTGTTTACCTTATGGCTAGAAATCATTTTACATAAAATACAATACGAAGCATTCAATAATTACATGAATTTACGCAACAGCATATACGGAAACAGGCAAAGAATCTCTTCAAGTGCAGTCGACTGCTTTTCAGTCCAACAAATTGGTTTTTGATTACCTGAAACAGCTTTCTTCTAGCTTTTCTCTACTACCTATGGATCAAACATTATATTACGCAATGTAGTATCAACCAACTTCATATACACACATCAGTTTTTTACCTGCTGTCCAAAAAATACATTTCATATTTTTATAAAAACAAGACGACAACATAGTACATTTTAAAGTACTTTTTCTGGTTCATGTATTTCACATGTTCACATTCGGTTATTAATATGCATTACGTTCGAATTTTAAAAATGTATTGATGAACTTTTTTATTTAAAATGAGTGAGCTTTTAAAAAAGGGACAAACCGGGTTGCATTCTTAGCTAAAGTCACTGTCCACTGTCCTAAATATTTTGATCCAGTTAGGTCTAACCTTACATCATTTTTGATATTATTGTAATTGTATTATTATAATTGCCGTTTTTATCAACCATAATACAATGTAACTTGATAGTGAACTATGGAAAATGTTTTCCACCCCTTACCTTAGTTTTGACTTTCTTTAAAAGTAGATGTCCCCCGTAAACAATAAAATTTGTTAATTTAAATTCGAAAATAACTTTTTATTTTTTATTCATATTGGTTTTTTGCTAGATTTCATAAAAACATATTTATTAATTAATTAAAATAATCAAGTATTTTTTACACAACATGTCAGCAACACTGAAGATGAAACAGAATTTCATTTAAAAGAACCTCAAATACAAAATATAAATATTATTTATATTTATTTATCTAAGCCTAGTAAGATCTGCCCTTACTGAGGAAAGGTGAACAACGACTTGTTTTATTCACTGGCTACCTGCATATATTACAATTGTACCCGACCTGAGACGTATTTTGGCTTACGGACACGCCTGTATATTCACGGTCTATTTCAATATGTTGATCATAGATCATAAGATTTTATAACAGTATGCATCCCCCAAATACATTATACTATTACAAATACAGATAATATGATACATAATTTATCTAATATATAATTATACTAAATTTATCCGAATTTATTCTATTTATCTTAATGCGTGTAATGAATATGGAATCAATGGCGGGTGAGCTTTGATGCCTAAAACCGTCAATAAAATCCCCTTCGGGGGAACTAACTAACTATTCAAAAATACCCTTTTCGACTATAGTGTCAAATATGTGCAAATAAAGCAGATATCCCAATTTTTTTACTTGTTTCTAGACAACAGCAAAACCTGAACGGCCAACCCAAACACAATATCAATACACTTCAAAGGTGTCAGCTTTTCTAAAAAGTTATCATCTCCAAATTTTGTTTTCAATGCTTCACAACTCCTCCAGAATCTTCTAGCCCACCTTCTACTTGCAATTGAGCTGCATCCAAATTCCAATCGTTTTACTACTTCCAACATCTTTTTGGAGTCAATATAAAGTAAAACAAGTCCACCTAAATAAACCAAATAGCACAGAATCCCATCAACTGTCACAATAATTAATATTGCAACCAGGAAAATATTGACATCTTGTTCAGATTTATTAGAAATTCCAACCAAAAGACCAATACACGAAGCCAAAGTAAATATTCCCGCTCCTATTAAAAGAGCCAAGCAATTTCGCCGAATTAAATTACTTAGTCTATTTAATATTTGAAATTGTCTATAAACCACAGCGTCCAAATATATATTATTAGTTCTCGATAATCGTTCCCAAAATACTTGAAAACATTCTCGTGTGAGCATTGTACCAATTATATCAACAGTTATAAGGATGAAGACACCACCATGAATTACGAATATTGAAACCCATACGTTTCCAGCCAAAACAAGTATCTTTGAAATCCAGCCAATTATTTTCAAAACTACACTATGTTGACCCTTGCAAAATTGAGAGCATTCCAACAGCATTCGATATCCGATTAATGAAGGTTTGCAAGGATTATAAAAATGCAACCCGATAAAATATACGGGTCCCAATCCAGCCGCTGTTCCGAGTAATCCATAGACAAATAATAGATTTAATATATTGATAACTGACATTTTATACCAACATTCAACATTTTTGGGTCCATTGGGATTTCTTGAATATGTTTTCCAGATATTCAGTAAGTTGTTAAAGTAAAATTCCAACGTTTCCCCATTGTTTCGGTTGAAATACATGTGAGTGGATGCTGCTAATGTACAACTCAATGTAAACCAGGCAAGAATACGGTCAGTTTGGCTTATATTACCCAAATATCCGAGAGATAGGAATATACATTGTAACAATTGAAAACAGGCTGTTACAAAGGTAAGCATATGTAGATTTTTGAACTGACGTAGTTCAAGGTGCTGCTTAGCTACGAATTGAATTTGTATTGAGTTGGGTGTACCTGTTTCAACTAGTTTTACTGGTGTGCAGTTTAGTATATCCATGACTTCCATGGTCTGTTTGAGAAGAAATATTTTGTCTAAATATTTATGCATTTTGTTGCTAGCCGAATTTACAAAAATTTACCAAAATATTGTTTTAAGTCGTAAATTTTGCAAATAAAATAAAAAGTAGATCTTCTTAGCAAATTTATTGCTGATAAATTCGACGCCAGACACTTTACGACTAATAATTTCGTTTAAAAAGCTGAAAACTAATATACGGCGAGCTGTTATTGAGAACTTACAAATCAATAACTGATAATATTATAAAACACGAAACATGTAATCTATGTAGGTTTTAGCCTAGACAATATACAATGTAAATGAATGACAAAAAAAGAAATATTTATTTAACCACCGAAAAATATTGACAGTTGATACCGAATATTACTAAACACGGTTGATTTGCACACCTTTCAGCAATTTATATTCACGGTAATATTTATTCTAAAATTTATTTAATTTATTTAGTCAATACGCTTATTCAACTTTGCCCTGAATAATTGAGTAATTTTGGAACATGATAAAACCCGACGTGGACATATCACTTTGACTTATTTCACTAAAACGTGTCTTTAAAAATAAAATATTTAAACCATCCCAAGCAAAGCATTGGGCATAGGTTCGTGTATTATTGATGGTATTATAAGTCGTAAGAGGATTTGAAATCAACCTTTTTCATGTTTAGTGCTTTTACTTCTAAATACTGCTCTTGTTTTGGAATATGTCCAGCTGATAAATTGAGTCAAACCCACTAATTAAATAAAAATGGAGAAACACTTCAAATATTTTCCACGTGTTTGAGTTATGCTTTCAACTACATAAGCAAATCACTTTGCTGTTATTAAAAGCACGCCTCGCAAACTTTTCAATTGTGTCATTTACTTTCTATTATATATACAACTTTGTATATTTAAATATTTTTATCAATTAGATATTTCTTTTGAGGAAGTAATAATTTATTTGTTAATTTATCTAAACTACCATACCGTAGAGTTTGTGGTTTTTAGAAGTATTGTCAGCAAACTCTATTTAAAAAAAAGTAGTATGTATGCCTACTTCAACCGTAATTGTAGCTGATTTTTAATTGGCATGATTCGTTAAAGGTTTAAAAAGTTAATGGAAATAGACTAGATTCTTGGATTCAATTTTATATTTAATGTACTTCTAAAGAATCAAATGATTTAAGTTTAGTTCTCAATTACTTTAATTAACGTGAAAACAGTTTTTATTAAATTTAGGAAATATTAAGTATCACAAAGTGTACAGCTGACTTATGAAAAAATGAAGCCACTTATGATTGAACTAATGGTTTTCTGGTTGTAGTTTAATGTTTACAGGTTTATTTTTTCTCTTCCATATGTACTGTTTATAGAAAAAAAGGACACAAATTGACATTTATTCGATGGCTTCAATTTTTTAGTGCTTACATTTATTATACAAATTGTTCTGTAAGCCTATTTAAATCTCATAAATACATCTAAGACAGCCTAAAGATATTTTATTTCCATGACTCATATTTTGAAAACTTTAAAAACTATATTTTTAGAGAATGTAAATACACAAAGAACATTAAATTTAACATATTCTTGTTAAGACTAAGCTGTCGAAATGTTATTTGTCTAGATTACCCTGAAGACCATAATATAGATTAGGACGAAGAAAACATGTTTTGAATTTGTGTTGAGTTGTCTAACTGAAAACAAGGGAGGATTTACTAAGGTTGTAATCAGCGAAAAAAAATCAATTATGTAATGAACGTGTTTTGGCCAAAAAAAAACTTGGGACTTGTGTATTTTATGAATTGTGTGTTTTCATAGTTACGTTATGAAATCAACAAAAATTATGTCGCTTCCAATGTAAACAAGTAGTTCAAGGCGTTTAGAATTGATATCAAAGTGTAAGCTTGTTATTGTAACTTGAGTAAAATCGTGAAATATATTTGTCATAAATGTTTTCATAAGAGAACTATTTGTGAATATTATTTCATTTTTGTTGTAATCCTTTGTTTACTTTAAGAATACTTTGAAGTACATTGATAAGCAGAGCCATAGGACAAAAATTAAACTTGACTTTTATCATGCTGACTTAATCTAAATGTAATTTAATGTCTGGATAAAATGATAGTTCCAATCTTTTGTTTACATTCAAACATCAAATTTCCCCGTTTAGCGTAGTTGACATACACAAATTCAATTTCCTTTTTTATTACTGTTAAAAAACAGGACTTCTTATAATAACATTTTAGTTTAACATCCAGATCTTTAAAATATTATTACAAAATATGGAATCATTCTGAAGTCGTAAAATTTTGATAAAAAAAATATCTCCATTGTGTCATACATTTTAATACAAATATTTGATCTAAACTCTGATATATCGAAAAAAGGTTTCCTGCTCTCGAATAAAAGGAAAAACGAATATACTTATCTGTTCTTAAGCTACATGCAAAGAAACCTTTAAACTCCAAAAAATCTACAGATTGGTTTTACCATAAGCTTGCTCTTATCCATATATATTTTACATGATGGTCACTTTCCCTACCATCCACAACAACATATTAGTTTGTTGCCTTGTTATCGTTTCTTTAAAAATGTAACCGGCTGGTAAAAACAGCCCAATAAATATTTTCGTTTGTGTGAAAGTTGAAAATTAAACCGGTTTTGTCTATACATGGATGCTATTTATCCCAAATTCATATCTAATATTTGCTTTTTTATTGCAGTGCTCCAAAAATACAACTAATGCATGCTTTTTTTTAAATCAAATAGTAATGGTAACTAAGCAACTTTTGTACAATCTTTGTTGTCAGCATATATTTTTATTTCTGAAAACCTTAAAATATATCGTATTATTTTGATGTTAATTATCTTTGGTCTTAAGTTCATAGTTAAGTTTCTCAATAAATTCAAGATAAGTAAAATCATGTAAAGTATCAAGTATCAATCAGTAAAAATGTTTCATTGAGCGTAGGATATACTTGTTGCCTTTATTTGATTGAAATAGTTTTCTTATGTTTTTCTATAATGTGTATGAACTTGGGTGGATAAATTAGATAAATTGATTCTTTTTGTACCAGCAGGTTTCTATTTGTAGTAAAATGCAATGTTTTTGGACTAATTAAAACGAAATCAAGAGGTTAAGCCATTTCATGATTTTTCTGAAAATTAACTCAGCAGCAGAGTAAAAATAAAGCAGGTAAAATTTCGCACCCTTAAGAAAGTGAGCCGGTGTTGCACTTTTCTATTGTAAATATTCACTAGTTTTTTTAAAACACAAAAACAAATTTATTTGAGAATTAATATTTCAGTTCGAAAAAAACGTGTAATAAATATGATCAATTTGTTGATAAATTTAAACATAAAGTTGAACTTTTATTAAAGTTATGGCTTTAATGGATGTATGAAAAGTTTAAATAACTTATTGACTTAATACATTGTGAAAATAAACCATCAAAAATAAGTTGGCTTTATTCAGAGTCTAAAGCAAATATGTGCTGTAGTACTTGCAGTGCAAATAATTTAGTAATTTCTAAAATGAAAGGAAACTATTTTTTATTAATTTAGTTAGATAAAATTTAGTATAAACAATTTAACAAATAACACCTTTAAATTCTTATTATACCTTGATAACAAATATATCATTTATGTATTACCACAAATGATGCAGTTTGCGGAAGATAATTATAATATTTTAACAATTACATTTCTACAAGTACTTATTTTACTATTGATTTGGATCACAAAGTAAATTTAGCGAAATTTAAAACCAAATGCCAAACAATGCAAAAAATAACAATTTCATTTACCAACTCACTTTTGCAGATAACAATTAGCAATCAATTTCTCCAAATTGTACAACCAAACGGTAGGTGCCCCCTCCAAAATATTTTCCAAGTGATTCTGTAAGGCCATATTGCACCAATTCGAATCCGTCTCATCTGGAAGTAATATCTCAAAAACTGGGTCGATTGGCAATGGTTTGGGTTTATCAACAACTGCATTAAAAAATATATACACAATTCAATAATTAAGTTATCACTAACGAGGTATAGTCCTTTGGTGCCGCTCCGATCCAGACATTTGACTAGGCAAAATAAAGTCGTAATTTAATGTTGATTAAATATCCGTATTCAGTTTTCTGTAAAACTGACATTGGGTAATACAAGGTCCTGGTACCTTTAGCCCTTATTA